>JAZHEH010000378.1:0-26675 GCA_036589455.1 Ateles fusciceps
CGTCCTGGCCAACACGGTGAAATCCCACCTCTACTAAAAATATAAAAGTTAGCTGGATGTGGTGGCGGGTGCCTGTAATACCAGCTACTCAGGAGGCTGAGGCAGGAGAATCACTAGAACCCAGGAGGTGGAGGTTGCAGTGAGCCCAGATCCAGCCGCTGCACACCAGCCTGGAAACAGAGCGAGACTCCATCTCAAAAAAGAAATATAAGAAAAAGTGGAAGTCAGAGCAAAACATGATTAAAATGATCACCCTGGGTTTTGTCCTCAAATGGAGACTTTGATTTGTTGAAAATACTGGTCAGGCATGGTGGTTCACACCAGTAATTCCAGCACTTTGGGAGGATGAGGCAGGAGGATCACTTGAGCTCAGGGGTTCAAGACCAGCCTGAGCAACATGGCAAAACCCCTCTATGAAAAAATTTTAAAAAGGCCAGGTGTGGTGGCACATGTCTGTAATCCCATCACTTTGGGGGGCTGAGGGGGGATGGATCACTTGAGGTCAGGAGTTCGTGACCAACCTGGCCAACATAGTGAAACCCTGTCTTTTCTAAAGACACAAAAATTAGTCGGCTGTGATGGCAGCCACGTGTAATCCCAGCTACTTGGGAGGCAGAGGCAGAAGAACGCTTGAACCTGGGAGGCGGAGTGCAGTGAGCCGAGATCACACCACTGCACTCTGTCCTGGGTGACAGTGAGACCCTGTCTCAAAAAAAAAAAAAAAAAGACTGGGCATGGTGGCTCAAGCCTGTAATCCCAGCACTTTGGGAAGCTGAGGTAGGCTGACCACCTGAAGTCAGGAGTTCGCGACCAGCCTGGCCAATATAGTGAAACCCCATCTCTACTAAAAATAAAAAAAAAAACATAGCCAAGGGTGGTGGTAGACACCTGTAATCCCAGCTACTCGGGAGGCTGAGGCAGAAGAATTGCATGAACCCAGGAGGCGGAGGTTGCAGTGAGCCAAGATCACGCCATTGCACTCCAGCCTCGGCAAAGAGTGAAACTCCATCTCAAAACACAAACAACAACGAAAAAAACCAGATAAAGCTCTTACAATGGACTTTGTGAGGTTCCATGCTTTTGGTCAGCCATGAGAGGAAGAACAATTCAGAGTAAGAGGAATCAGATTCTAGGCAGCACTCAGGGAAACTGAGGTAGCACCCTGCCTCCAGCTCCCTCAGAATGTCCCATCTCCCTGTATCGGTGTCCCAGATAAGTTTCTTCTGATTGGGACATTTACCTGGGAACAGTGGTTACTTACAATATCATTTACTGCCAAAACCGTGGCTGCAGAGTCCGCATTCCTGCAAGTAGCGAAAGGGGCATGTGACCCTGAGAAAAGATTCTGGATTCCATAATCTCACCTTCTTGCTGGGAAGGAACATTGTTTCAGCAGAAAGTGCCATGACAGTGTCTGCACAGGGCCTGGAGATGATCACTGGAAAATACCCTGGAGTGAGGAAATTAGTTAATAATGTGGATGAATGACGTTACCCACTGAGAATGCCGTAAGTAGCTAGAAGACAAAAGCCTCAGGACACATAAATCTCAATGGGTACTGAGTAGAGAAACTGGAGCTCTGAGATAATTGGAGCCCATGGCTATCCTAGAACTTGGATAACATAAAACTCTTCTTTATACAAACTGTATATCCTTTCCATACCGGAGAACTCTGAGAAATACAAACTTGGAAGAAAAGAAATAGGTAATCTTAGAAACATGTCAAATAGAAGCCAGGCGTGGTGGCGCGTGGTGGCTCATGCTGTTATACCAGCACTTTGGGAAGCCAAGGTGGGCAGATTACCTGAGGTCAGGAGTTTGAGGCCACCCTGACCGACACATAGAAACCCCATCTCTACTAAAAATACAAAATTAGCCAGGCGTGGTGGTGCATGCCTATAATCCCAGCGACTCAGAAGGCTGAGGCAGAATTGCTTGAACCCAGGAAGTGGAGGTTGCAGAGAGCCAAGATCACGCCATTGCACTTCAGACTAGCAACGAGAGCAAAATTCCATCTCAAAAAAAAAAAAAAAAGAAAGAAAAAAGAAAGATGAAATATAAATAAAGCTATGGTGGCATCATAATTGTTTAATTGCCCGGCAGTCTATACATATTGTCACTTTGGGACACTTACTCCACATGAAGTGGATAACCAGCTCATAGCTCTTGTGGTACTGAAAAACAAGTATTCAGCCAGGCACAGTGGCTCACACCTGTAATCCCAGCACTTTGGGAGGCCAAAGCCAGTGGATCACTTGAGCTCATGAGCTAGAGACTAGCCTGGGCAACATGCTGAAGCACCATCATTACTAAAATCAATAAATAAAAATAAAATTAGCCAGGTGTAGTGGCGCACAACTGTAGTCCCAGTTACTCAAGAGGCTGAGGCAGAAAAGCTTGAACCCGGGAGGTGGAGGCTACAGTGAGCTGAGATCACGCCACTTCACTGTGGTATGGGAGAGGAGTAAGACTCAATTGCAAAAAAAAAAAGAAAACAAGTATTCCTTACAGCAGAGTGTTATCACTGAGGAATGAATGAGGTCCAACGTAAGTCTTTCTTATTTCTTTTTTTTTTTTTTTTTTTGAGGCAGAGTCTCACTCTGTCTCCAGGTGTCAGGCTGGAGTACAGTGACACGATCTCAGCTCACTGCAACCTCTGCCTCCAAGATTCAAGCAATTCTCCTGCCTCAGACTCCTGAGTAGCTGGGACTACAGGTGCAAACCACCATGCCCAGCTAATTTTTGTATTTTTTTTTTTTCTTAAAGACGGGGTTTCACCATGTTGGTCAGGCTGGTCTTGAACTCCCGACCTCAGGTGATCCGCCCGCCTTGGCCTCCAAAGTGCTTGGATTACAGGCGTGAGCCACCACGCCCAGCATAATTTTTGTATTTTTTAGTAGAGACGGGGTTTCACTATGTTGGCCAGGATGGTCTCAATCTCTTGACCTCGTGATCTGCCCGCCTCAGCCTCCGAAATTGCTGGGATTACAGGTGTGAGCCACCATGCCCAGCTCTTATTTCATTATTTTAAAATTTCTTAATGAACTAAGAAATAGATAAAATTCCTTTAAAAAAACAGATAAACTTCATTTTAAAAAACAAACCTGGCCAGGCGCAGTGGCTCAGGCCTGTAATCCCAGCACTTTGGGAGGCCGAGGCGAGTGGATCACCTGATGTTGGTTGCAGTGAGCCGTGATCGTGCACTGCACTCCAGCCTGGTGACAGATCGAGACTCTGTCTCCAAATAAAAAACTTGTACATTGACCTATCATGTGACTCAGGCACTGCACACCACCACGTTAACATAGTGAAACATACCTATACGAACAACCACATTCAAACGTAGTTTTATTTACAACAGACTAAAACAGGAAGCAACTGAAATACACTGCAACAGATAAATGATACACAGGTAAGTTTTCATAGCATGTTATTCTTTCTTCCTTTTTTAGAGAAGATGTCTAGCTATGTTGTCCAGGCTGGTCTCTAACTCCTGGCCTTGAGTGATCCACCGTGTCCTCCCAAAGCATCAGAATTACAAGCAAGAGCCACATGTCATATTCTAAGCAATATAAGAAAAATTAAGGCTGGGTGCAGAGGCTCATGCCTGTAATCTCAGCACTTTGGGAGGCCAAGGCAGGTGGTTCACTTGAGGTCAGGAGTTAGAGATCAGCCTGACCAACATGGTAAAACGTCGTCTCCACTAAAAATACAAAAATTGCCCAGGCATGGTGGTGTGTACCCCCTAATCCCAGCTACTCAGGAGGCTGGTGCAGGAGAATCGCTTGAACCCAGGAGGCAGAGGTTGCAATGAGCCAAGATCACACTACTGCACTCTAGCCTTGGTGACGGAGCAAGACTGCCTCAACGTGAAGTCTCTTAAGAACAAGGAGAGCTGACATTCTGATGTTTTCCACATTCAGAGCACTCTTTAAGGACTTTGTCCAGTATGAACTCTCCTGTGTTTAATGAGACTGGAGGTTTCAGCAAAGGATTTCCCATCCACTCACTCATAAGGCGTTTCTCCTGTGTGAACTCTCTGATGTTCAAGGAGGGGACAGCTTCGATGAAATGTTTTTCCATATTTGGTGCATTCATAAGGCCTTTCTCCAGTGTGAACTCTCCTGTGTTTACTGAGACTGTAATATTCAGTAAAAGATTTTCCACATTCACTGCACTTATAAGGCTTATCTCCAGTGTGAACTCTTTTATGAACGTGAAGCGCAGAGCCGTAAGGAAATGATTTCCCACATTCGCTGCATTCATGTTGCCTTTCTCCAGTGTGAACTCTCTTGATGTATAGTCACGCAGCTCTTATTGCCAAATAATTTCCCACATATGTCACACTCATAAGGCGTTTCTCCTGTGTGAACTCTCTGATGTTGAAGGAGGCCAGAGCTTCGATGAAATGTTTTTCCACATTTGGTGCATTCATAAGGCCTTTCTCCAGTGTGAACTCTCCTGTGTCTAGTTAGACTGGAACATTCAGTAAAGGATTTTCCACATTCACTGCACTTATAAGGCTTTTCTCCAGTGTGAACTCTTTTATGAACATGAAGCGCAGAGCTGTAAGGAAATGATTTCCCACATTCACTGCATTCATACGGCCTTTCTCCAGTGTGAACTCTCCGATGTATAGTCATGCAGCTCTTATTGCCAAATAATTTCCCACATATGTCACACTCATATGGCCTTTCTCCTGTGTGAACTCTCTCGTGAACAAGAAGATGACACTTCCTATTAAATAATTTCCCACATTCCCTGCAACTGTAAGGTCTTTCCCCAGTGTGAAGTCTCTGGTGTTCAGTGAGGTGGGATCTGTACCTAAATCATTTCCCACATTCCCTGCACTCATAAGGCCTTTCTCCTGTGTGACCTCGCTGATGTTGAATGAGGTTGCCCTTTTGACCAAAAGATTTCCCACATTCTTTACACTCATAAGGCCTTTTTCCAGCGTGAACACGCTGATGTAGACTAAGGTTGCGCTTCCGACTAAAAGACTTCCCACACTCCCCACAGTGATAAGCTGTGTCTCCAGCGTGAAATCGCTGATGTTGAGTGAGGTGGCCCTTTTGACTAAAAGATTTCCCACATTCTCCACACTCATAAGGTCCTTTTCCTGAGTGAACTCGCTGATGATTACTCAAGCTGTCATATTTGCTAAAGGATTTCCCACAATCACTGCACATGTAACATCCATCTCTAGTGAAAAGTTTCTGGTGTGGAATAAGTGAGTGAGTGGCGCTGAAGACTTTTGTGCGTTCTCCACACCTGTAGTTAGTTTTTCCCTCCTGAAAGGGTGAGCCATGCTTAGTTTCCCTGTTTGTCTTCTTTACAGGGTAAGTGGCTTCTTCCTGGCATGATCCTGAACTGGGCAGACGTCCTTCCCAAAGTCACAGAAGACAAATGACTCCTGTGACACCGTGAACTTAGATTTCTTTACAAACGGTGCTTCTCTGACACTCTCCCTGTACAATTTCTCTCCAATATGCTGCTTCTGCTGCTGATGAAGGTTTGCAGTGTCATCCAAGTTTTTTCCACATGCCCTACTCCTGTTCAGTTTCTGCTTGCGATGAGTTTCCTGGTGGTCAGCACAGTGAAAAACGTCCCCCCAAGGTGAGGCCACCCATGTCACAGGAGTGAGCCTTCTTAGGAGAAACGGCCCTAGGAGTCCTGTCCTGAGACTCTGTTTGTACAGTAACGCTCTGTTTAGACGGTGCTGCCTCATCTTTTAATCCACACCAACAACCTGAAAGCAAGGAAACTCTGGTCAAGTTGAAAGTACCTCTGATGGGAAGGCACTGCCCACCCACAAATATATATCACAAATTGAGGAATTACTCTATAGAAATATTTGCAGAAATAGAACACTGACTTCAGATAAAGATTAGGCTGCTGCTGGCTGGGCACAGTGCCTCAGGCCTGTAATCCCAGCACTTTGGGAGACTGAGGCGGGTGGATCACCTGAGGTCAGAAGTTTGACACCAGCCTGACCAACAACATGGTGATCCCCGTTTTTACTAAAAATACAAAAATTAGCAGGGCATGGTGGCGGGAACTTGTAATCCCAGCTACCTAGAAGGCTGAGGCAGGAGAATCACTTGAACCCAGGAAGTGGAGGTTGCAGTGGGCCAAGATCACGCCATTGCACTCCAGCCTGGGCACAAAAGTGAAAATCTGTCTCAAAAAAAAAAAAAAAAAAAAAAAAAAAAGGCTGGACATGGTGGCTCACGCCTGTAATCCTAGTACTTTGGGAGGCCTAGGTGGCTGGATCACGAGTTCAAAACCAGCCTGGCCATCACGATGAAACCCCGTCTCTACCAAAAATACAAAAATTAGCTGGGCGTGGTGGTGGGCCCCAAGAACCAAAGCTATTCAGGAGGCTGAGGAAGGAATATCGCTTGAACCCAGGAGAAGGAGTTTGCAGTGAGCCGAGATCAGGACACTGTACTCCAGTCTGGGCAACAGAGCAAGATTCCAACTCAAAAAAATAAATAAATAAAAAAGATGGGTCTGCTGCTTAGCATTACTGGGCTATAAAGATCAGAGAATGAAGGAGGCCTCATCAGGTAAAGAGCACAAGCATACATGCAACACAGGGAGCAGAGGCAGGGTCTAGAGCTCTTTCCTCTACGAAGTTGTGTAGAGGACCTTATCTCCTGATGACATGGGAGTGCTATATAGCAGTATATGTCGAAGTCCAAGAAAACATGAGTACACACAGCAGGGGGTGGCAATGGATGGTTTAACATTAAGCATATACTTCCTACTAATAATCAATACAACAGGCTGGGCACGGTGGCTCATGCCTGTAATCCGGCACTTTGGGAGGCTGAGGCAGGCAGATCATGAGGTCAGGAGTTCAAGACCAGACTGGCCAACATGGGGAAACCCCATCCCTACTAAAAAAAATACAAAAATTAGCTGGGGATGGTGGCTTGTGCCTGTAATCCCAGCTACCTGGGAGGCTAGTAGGAGAATTGCTTGAACTGGGACCGAGGAGGCAGAGGCTATAATAAGCCAAGAGGGCGCCACCGTACTCCAGCCTGGGCTACAGAGCAAGACTCCATTTCAAACATAATAATAATAATAATGGATACATCAATATCAGAGGCAACTGCAGATAAAAGCACAAGAACAATGGGTGCAAGGTGGGGTCCGGAGATGAGTATTAGTCCTGGGGTGATTATCACAGCAGAAGTCAAAGGTACAGAACTAGCAAGTGTGAAACTCTCAACAGTGGGGGACAAAAGGATACATAGTGTGCGCCTACTCATATTGCCACGAAAATACTCAGCAAATATAAATGGTTTCCGGTATGATTTCAATAAACTCCTGAAGTCATGCCCTCCCCCCGGCGTGGCACTTTTGAGGGACAGGCTCCCTTTGAGCCTATCGTGATGAGCCTGAATTGAAACACATCTTGTGAAACACTGAGGACTCTCCATCCCACCCACAAGATGACCAAATACATGGGACTGGATGATGTAAGTACAAAGGAAAGGGCAGCAGAGATGAACAGGAAACACTAGCTCAGGACAACTAAGCACCTGACAGCCCACAGGACAGTAAAACTGAGTATTACAAGAGAATTCCTAAGCAGGTCTATGGTCTAGGTAGGTAGTGACAATGTCAGTGAAGGCAATTGTTGGCACAGGGACGCATGAAGAATTATCACCTACAGGAAGGAAGTATTAATAGAACCTGGGCACACAAGAGCCACAGATTTGGACAGTCACCTAAAAGCCAGAAAGCAAGCAAAGTGGATACATTAAGGTGCCTATAAGACTCCGGACTCTGACTCTCTCTCTCGGGAGCCTACAGTAAAGGACGTGTGGGAGCTGTTTAAGGAAAAGGAAAACGCAATACACACACCTGAGTCCTACCAACCACACAACTTACACAGAGAAGTGTAGAAGGAACCTGTGCCCAGGCCCCTTAAGTGAGAAAGACAGTCTTATCAATGAAAAACAGCGAATGGAAACACTAGCTCAGGTCACAAAGGTGAGTGTGAGCAACTTACCCAGGGAGGATATAAGTGCCAGGTTCTCTAGCATCACATCACGGTACAAGCATCTCTGAGCCTCACTAAGGAGACACCATTCCTCCTTGGAAAAGTTCACAGCCACATCTTCAAAGGTCACAGTGCCCTGCTATGATAGTGACAGGTGAAACAACAAACAGCCCCTATACTGAGGTACCACAATCCACTCTCCCACACATGCACCCTTGGCCATCTTCCTCCCAAGGTCCACAACATAATGTTGTAACCATGTCTGCTAGTGCCTTTTTCTCTTCATGGGCGCAATGGTGAACTGGTATAGCCATCAGCAATATGAAGTAGGTAGACAAGGCCAGGGTCAGTGGCTCACACCTGTTATCCCAGCACTTTGGGAGGCCGAGGCGGGTTGATCACAAGGTCAAGAGATCCAGACCATCCTGGCCAACATGGTAAAACCTCGTCTCTACTAAAAATACCAAAAAAATTAGCTGGGTATGGTGGCGCATGCCTGCAGTCCCAGTTAGTCAGGAGGCTGAGGCAGGAGAATCGCTTGAACCTGGGAGATGGAGGCTGCAGTGAGCCAAGATCACACCAGTGCACTCCCGCCTGGTGACAGAGTGAGACTCTGTCTCAAAAAAAAAAAAAAAAAAAAAGAAGTAGGTGGACAAACAGGTATCCAGGCTGTGGTCCTGACAAAAACGTCCACTCCCTGATGAACAGCGATATCCAAGCTCAAGTAAAGCCCAGGGCAGCTGCCTGGGTTCATCAACAAATTCGCTCTCTAAATATACATCATTCTTTAAACTGCACAGACACATGCCCATGGCCACCCCCCACCTGAGTTTTCCCTCACCATCAGCCTCTCTCTGGAATCCCCACAAATGAAAGTTTGTTTGTTTGTTTATTTTTATGAAACATAGCTTAGCTCTGTCTCCCAGGCTGGAGTGCAGTGGCATGACCTTGCCTCCCTGCAGCCTCCGCCTCCCAGATTCAAATGATTCTTGTGCCTCACCCGCCCGAGTAGCCGCCAGGACTACAGCTGCGCTAATTTTTGAATATTTTTTAGTAGAGACGAGGTTTCACCATGTTGGCCAGGCTGCTCTTGAACTCCTCACCTCAAGTGATCCACCTGCCTTGGCCTCACAAAGCTGAGATTATAAGCATGGGTCACCACGCCCAGCCCCCACAAATAAAATTATTTTGTAAGGTGAAGAGGGTATAATGGTCCATGATTCTCTTGGGAGTATGCAAATAGTTTCTTTCCCATCACTCTGGTGGTAGGGATGGAATTTAATCCCACTGCAAAGTATAAAAACATGGAACCCTGCCTCATCACCTTGATCAAAACGGTTGCTAGGCTAGGATAAATTATCTAAGAGAGAAGAGTGGGAATGAGATTTGTACTCACACCTTTAAGGTTGTCCCACTATCACAAGATGTCAAAGTAACACATCAGATTGGGCCTTAGTTCTGGTCTTACACCAAAATGTGAATAAGCAACCAGAGTATGCTTGACAAAATACAAACACAATTCAATATTAATACAGAATTTCCACGGTTTCCATAGCATGGTAGTCCCAAATATCCTGTGAGTGTCTACCTGAATGACTCCATAGCCACACAGAACCATGAGTGGCTTCAGATACCCATGACCCTATTCCACTTCCCGTGCTGCACCAGCTGACACCTCAGCTGTCGCAGTCCTCCTCTGTCCACCCAATGCCATTTAAAGCAAAGCCTCTGGATTTGTGAACAAACCAAACCTACCATCACACAGCACATATTTTTCCCTGCCCATACCCACCAGGCTTAAGGAAACTCTCTAGGCACTCCCAAAACGATTGTGAGTCCAAACAGTGCTACACAGTTACAACTCGCCAGGCGTGGTGGTTCATGCCTGTAACCCAAGCACTCTGGGGGCCAAGGTGGGCGGATCACCTGAGGTCGGGAGTTCAAGACCAGCCTGACCAACATGGTGAAACCACCATCTTAATTAAAAAAAAAAAAAAAAAGTTACAACTTTGGCACCAGTTCAACTTTGGTACCAGGCCTAAGCATCATCTTCCCCGAATTACTCTGTGCTTCTGCATGCATCTATCTCTTGTTTATCCTCTCCTTGGAAGTCTATGTCCCCTGCCAACCTCTAGTGTCTGATTGCTCCTGCGATGATGGTCACTTACACCCTCTTAGTTGTTTAGGAAGCCCAGTAACATTACTCAGGGATGGAAGTAGGGACCCACTTCTAGCACGCAATCACACCTTCCTGGCCCCTGAAAAGATTTACCACCATAAGCTGGGCGTCATGGCTTACATCTGTAATCCCAGCGCTTTGGGAGGCTGAGGCGAGCGGATCACCTGAGGTCGGGAGTTCGAGACAAGCATATCTGGGCATGGTGGTGCACGTCTGTAATCCCAGCTACTCAGGAGGCTGAGGCTGGAGAATCGCTTGAACCCAGGAGGTGAAGGTTGCAGTGAGTCGAGATCATATCACTGCACCCCAACCTGGGTAACAAGAGCGAAACTCTGTCTCAAAAAAAAAAAAAAAAAAAAAAAAGATTTACCACCATAATCTGAAGCAAGACCTCCTAAATGTGATCCATAGCTAACTTACCGTATTTACCCATTAGCATTCACATACTGGATGTCTCCAGTAGAAATAACTTCCCATATACCCCGTCCTGTAAGTCTAGTTATCCATTTGATGCAGCCACTTACTGATCTCTGACTCTTCATACGGCCAAAACAACTGTCTTGATATCCACAGTATTATGTCAGTATCAACTTCATCTCAGCTGACACAGCATCCATGGCTAGAGTTGCTAAGATCAAAAACCGTGGCTCATGCCCGATTTCTCTTTCATGCCCTTATTATCCAAACTAGAAAACCTACTGTCTTAGCTGGGCACAGTGGCTCACGCCTGCAATCCCAGCACATTGGGTGGCCAAGGCGGGTGAATCACCTGGGGTCAGGAGTTCAAGACCGGCCGAACCAACATGGTGAATCCCCATCTCTACTAAAATTACAAAAATTAGCTGGGTGTGGTGGCACCTGTATCCCAGCTACTCGGAAGGCTGAGACAGGAGAAACGCTTAAACCCAGGAGGCAGAGGTTGCAATGAGCCAAGATTGCATCATTGCCCTCCAGCCTGGGCAACAGGAGGGAAACTCACCGGCCGGGCGCAGTGGCTCACGCCTATAATCCCAGCACTCTGGGAAATCGAGGCAGGTGGATCATAAGGTCAAGAGATCGAGACCATCCTGGTCAACACGGTGAAACCCCGTCTCTACTAAAAATATAAAATTAGCTGGGCACGGTGGCGCGTGCCTGAAGTCCCAGCTACTCGGGAGGCTGAGGCAGGAGAATTGCTTGAACCCAGGAGGTGGAGGATGCGGTGAGCCGAGATCGCGCCACTGCACTCCAGCCTGGGTAACAAGAGCGAAACTCCATCTCAAAAAAAAAAAAAAAAAAGATTTTGCAAATATGCATTGATTGGGGGGGGATAAAAAAAAAGAGAAAATCTAGCTGTCTCTTTACAAAAAGTGAATCTTGAATCCAGACCCATGTGATTTGCCATGTATCTGACCCATTAACCCTCACCTGGATTATGGCTGGAGCCTTATCTCTGACCTTTCTTCTTCCTCCCTCAATCCACAATCTGTGCACCAAGGTCCAACCAGATGAAGCCTGTAGCCAGATAGAACTGTGGTAACATCACCTCCTAACTTGGATCAGTTTTATCTCTGAGCATTGCACAACCTGGCAGCAACTCTGGAGTTAATATTCCAAGTGTGTTTATATTGGTTGACAGAAATGGGAATACCTCCATAAAACCTGCCACGGACTTAGTATGCTGCATTTACAAGTTCTACAGGGTCCTCAGATCAAAGGACTGAAAACATGACACTTAAGAGTCCCAGGACAGCTGGACGTGGTGGCTCACGCCTGTAATCCAAGCACTTTGGTGGCCAAGGTGGGCGGACCACCTGAGGTATGGAGTTCAACACCAGCCTGACCAACATGGTGAAACCCCGTATTTAAAAAAAAAAAAAAAAAAAAAAAGAGTCCCAGGACACCACAAGCTAGAGAACCTGTGGAAGGGGTCAGGACCAATGAGGGAATGGAACACCCTCCACTTCCCAATGTAGGTTCCCTAAGTGCTTCTGAAACCCAGGAATGCCTGAGCGGAAGGACACACATGACAAAAATGTTACAGGATTTGATAAGCTCAGGCCTCCTGGAACCCTTTCTTGTCCCTGGGGCCAGGCTACCCTCAGGCTGCTTGTCTGACCTGCTTGTTTCAGTGTAAAATGTCATCTCTACCACCTATGTCATCTACAAAAAGCATTCAACTTCCCAAGACCCCAAAGTCCTCATGCCCTTTGGGAAATCTTAAAAGCCTGGATTTGGATCATGTCCCTCCTTTCCTCCAAACTCTCCATGGCTTCCAGCATCCTCACGATGAATGCACAGCCCTCAGCCTGCTTGCTCTTCCAGGAGGAGCTCCGCCTCACACTTTGTTCTCAACACGCGCCTGTGGACCCCAGGTTCCATCCTCCCGGTCTGTCCATCTCCAGGCCATTGCCGGTGACCCTCCCTGTGCCTGTCTCTCTCCCCCACCGCATCCCACGGGTGTCAGATGCACGTGAAACCACCTTGGCAAACTTATAAATAACTGAGGAAATGATGACAGTGAAAGAAATCAGACCTAACCGACTCCATCTTGCTTCTAACATTTAAGCTGTCCTTGTTCATTCCTGGGCATAGGCTCAATATACTTTGGGAAGGAATTCAGTTCATGGTTTGACTCTGAAACAAAATTGCTAATAGCCTTTTCCTCAAAAGACCACCTTCTTGCCTGGGGACCAGCCTGCTTTTGCAGGACTAACAGATTAGCTACAAGGTTAGAAATTAGGTTTAGGGGTCATGTAGCTTCTGGCTCCAACAGTCTGAACCGCCCCAAGTTGCTCCTGAAGATAACATCGCTATTGTAAAACCTCAGATCAGTGCTTGAGGTAGTTTGCACATCTTGCACTGGGGGGGATCAGCGGACACCACCCACACCGGTAATCTGGGTCAGTCAGTTCTGCCATCCCACCCACAACAGAAAACAGTAAGAAAAACTCACTTCAACCCCCCCGTGAATCCACCTCCAACCTGACCGATGACACGCCCCACTTCCCAAGCCACTGGCCACCAAATTAATTTTGAAAACTCTGATCCCGGAATGCTCGGGGAGACTGACTTAAACAATAATAAAACCCTGGTCTCCCGCACAGCCGGCTCTGCGTGAATTACTATTTCTCCACTGCAATGACCCTGTCCTCACAAATCGGCTGTCCAGGCAGACGGCAAGGCGAGCGCACCGGACGCTCACACAGGGACCTCTCCTGCGAACGCCCCACTGTCCCTACGCTGGGTACCGGCTACAGACCCCTGAGCAGGAGCTGCTCCCTCGCTGCGTTAGGACCTCGGTGACCAAGAGGTGACCTGAGGGTACAGAAGGCGCCACAATTACCTGAGCCGGAAGCCTCGGCGCCGCCGCCGCCATCGGACACCCTGGGGAAGGCACGGCCGGGAGCAGCGGGCGCCGTCACGGGGCCGCAGAGCCGCCTCTGTGCCGCGAGGACGATTCCCCTCCACCTTCTCAGTTCGGTCACCGCGGTGACACCCAGCGCTCAGGACACCCTCGCTGGGAAAACAGGCGCCGCTCACCAATCAACATGGCCGCTCCCAGAGGACGCCGGGAAGTCTCGGCCTTTCGTTACGTGCACACAGGGAAATACCTTCTTTCCGAGCCCTGATTGGCTCCGCCGCGCTGAGGGTCCACCAGAGCTTTCGGGGTAATGTAGTTCCCCAGGTCTCAAGGCGGTAAACGGAGCTAGGCAGAGGCGAGTCTGCAGGAAAAGACCACAGTCAGGTCAGGGGCCCTCCTTAAATAGGGAGTCCTGGGCGGGCCTGGTGGCTCACGCCTGTAATGCAAGCACTATGGAGACCAAGGCGGGCGGATCACGTGAGGTGTGGAGTTCAAGACCAGCCTGACCAACATGGTGAAACTCCGTCTTTATTAAAAAAAAAAAAAAAAAAAAAGCGAGTCCTTGGACGCGCGCGGTGGCTCACGCTTGTAATCCCAGCACTTTGAGAGGCCGAAGCGGGTGCACCACGAGGTCAGGAGTTCGAGACCAGCCTGGCCAATATGGTGAAGCCCCGTGTATACTAAAAATACAAAATTTAGCCGGGCGCGGTGGCTCACACCTGTAATCCTAGCACTTTGGGAGGCCGAAGTGGGTGGATCACCTGAGGTCGGGAGTTCGAGACCAGCCTGGCCATCATGGTGAAACCACATCTTTAAAGAAAGAAAAAATAAAATTACAAAATCTAGCTGAGCGTGGTGGCACGCGTCTAAGGTCCCAGCTGTTCAAGAGGCTGAGGCTGGAGGATCTCTTAAACCTGGAGAGGCGAAGGTTGCAGTGAGCCGAGATCACAGCACTGCACTTCAGCCTGGGTGGCAGAGTAAGATTCTGTCTGAAAAAAAAAGGCGCATCCTTCTATGGCACAGGATGGGTCTCACGTAGCCTTAGAAGCCATACTGAGATTTCTGGAGGCTAATGTCTGTAACTAATCACTCAAGAACTTGGAAAAATATTATTTCAGATTTTGGGGAGCTCGAGCTAAATAATGGGGAGCTCAAGCTACAAGTATTATTTAGGATTCTCCCAAAGGCTACAAATCCAAATTACTATACAGTTTGAAGCACTCGTTCAGTCGCAGAATACCTGCACTGGAAGCAGAGGTTGCTAAACATTATTGTGTTAGAATTTTTATGAATGCACTCAGAAGCATTAGAGTCCCTAAGGCACGCCAAAGAAGTTAGAGATGTACCCCTGTAAAGCAGGAGTACAAACTTGAGTCTCTGTGAGCCCTACAGAAAACAACTCTCCTGCTAACAGAATTTGTGAAAGGAAAATATCGTGGCCCACAAAATACTAAGCTAAAGAAAAAGTCAAGCAGGGAACCGGTCAGGGCAAACCGGCCTCCTTGCCGTAGAGACCCCAACCCAGGTGGTGCTGAAGGAATTAAGAAACAGAAATAAAGAGAGAATGCAAAAGTGAAATCAAAGTGGGATGTCAGGGATCTGCCTGAATTTCCCATCTGACAGCCCAGAGCAGATTCTAACCCACGTATTTATTCTTGGTGAACAAGTGATTATTTTTAATAAGCAGGTGCTCAGTGTTTCTTCATAGAAGAAAGATAGACTAAACAGGCAGATAGTGCCTGTTCACTACTAAGACAGAAATAAGCTAAAAAACACTCTTTGCAAGTCTGCAATGGGGACAAGGTCAAATATCCTGTGTTTTGGGAGCTGGTTTAACTAGTGCATGACCGGTACATACTGTTTGCTTATTCTAGCAGTTTCCTGTCTGGGGATTGCTCAGTGTTCCTTTCCAGGTGTTCCCTGCCATCACCTCTCAGGAAACAACATATACTCCATACACACACACACACACACACACACACACACGTCAAAACTTTCTCCCAAAACCTCCCATTCAATTCAAAGTCATCCTTCTCCCCCACTGAGATAGATGCATATTCTGATTGCCTCCTTTGAAAAGGCTTATCAGAAACTAAAAAAAATGCAACTATTTGTCTCTCACCTACCTGTGATCTGGAATTCCCTGCTTCAAGTTGTCTCCCAGCCTTTCTAGATGGAACCAATGTACATCTTTTTTTCTGAGAGGTAGTTTCCCTCTCGTTGCCCAGGCTGAAGTGCAATGACGCGATCCTCTGCCTCCTGGGTTCCAGCAATTCTCCAGCTGCAGCCTCCCAAGTAGCTGGGATTACACGCATGCGCCACCATGCCTGGCTAATATTTGTATTTTTTAATTAAAGATGGGGTTTTACCATGTTGGTCTTGAAGTCCTGACTACAGGTGATCCACCCGCCTCAGCCTCCCAAAGAGCTGGGATTACAGGCATGAGCCACCGTGCCCAGCCCACCAATATACTTCTTAGATATATTCACTGATGTCTCATGTCTCCCTAAAATGTATAAAACCAAGCTGTAGTTGGGCACAGTAGCTCACGCCTGTAATCCCAACACTTTGGGGGGCTGAGGCGGGCAGATCAGATGGTCAGGAGTTCGAGACCAGCCTGACCAACATGGTGAAACCCCATCTTACGAAGTATACAAAAAAATTAGCTGGGCGTGTTAGCACGTGTCAGGCCTCAAAGTCTAGGCCTGGCCATTACAGCCTTGCTGACCTGCACGTACACCTCTGGATGGTCCCCAGGAGCCAGAAAGTCTGAAGTAACCACGAGTAACCAGGTGGCCACAGAAAGAAGTGAAACGACTTGTTCCCGCTTCAACTAATTGTTCTCCCCCCTGTAACCTGCAACCTGCAACCATTGTTCCTGCTCAGCCTTGCAGAATTTCCCCCTTGAACATTGGGTTTCTCAAGACCCCACCCCCTGTAACTATGTAATTTACCTCACCCTCCCCTCTGCTTGCAACGGATAACCCCCACCCTTATGATCATGCCTATTTGTAATAGATGACCCCTACCTTTGTGATCATGCATCCCATGGCGACCTTCCCCTCCCCAAGAGAGATTTCCGAACCCTAACCTTGTGACCATGCATCCCATGACTCCCTTCCCTTCCTAAACTAGATTACCACCTTTAACTAACCACTTGCCCCAACCTGTAAAACCAACTCCTATCCCACTGCCCTCTGCTGACTCCTTTTAAGACTCATACCGCCTGCAGCAGGGTGAATAAACAGCCTTGTTGCTCACACAAAGCCTGCCTGGTGGTCTCTTTATGAGAACAATGGCGTGACAGCACACACCTGTAATCCCAGCTACTCAGGAGGCTGAGGCAGGAGAATCGCTTGAAGTTTAAGTTCATGTCATTGATGGGAAGTGATTAGCATTGATTTACCTTTTTTTTTTTTTTTTTTTGAGACAGAATTTCACTCTTGTTGCCCAGGCTGGAGTGCAATGGCGCGATCTTGACTCACTGCAACCTCCCAGGTTTAAACGATTCTCCTGCCTCAGTCTCCCAAGTAGCTGGAATAACAGGCATGCGCCACCACGCAGGGCTAATTTTTTGTATTTTTAGTAGAGACAGGTTTTCTCCATGTTGAACACTGATTTATCTTAAGAGAGCAGGGAGCGTTCTGCATGAGGAATTAATATTACATGAGAGAAACAGTTGTAAAATGCAAGTTACAAAAGCCTACTGATACTGACTAGCAAGGCCTGGCCGGGTGGCTCACGCCTGTAATCCTAGCCCTTTGGGAGGCCAAGGAGGACACATCACGAGGTGAGGAGTTTGAGACCAGCCTGGCCAACATAGTGACATCCCGTCTCTACTAAAAACACAAAAATTAGCGGGGCGTGGTGGCGCACATCTCTAGACCCAGCTATTCAGGAGGCTGAGGCAGAATTGCTGGAAAGCAGGAGGCGGAGGTTGCAGTGAGGTGAGCCCAGACAGTGCCACTGCACTCCAGCCTGGGCAACAGCGAGACTCTGTCTCGAAAAACAAAACCACACCCACTACTAGGTAATTATTCAACAGTTTTGACACAAGTGTGTCTATGGAAACATCAGTAGATGGTGAAAAACTAGCTCTCAGAGAAATGTTAGCACTGGTGTCTAAGAGATGCGATTATGCTCAGCACAGTAATGAATGGTCACTCTGATGGTTATGGCTTCAAAGAGATTTTTTTTTTTTTTTTTTTGAGATGGAGTCTCGCTCTCTTGACCAGGCTGGAGTACAGTGGCTCAATCTCGGCTCACTGCAACCTCTGCCTCCCGGGTTCAAGCGATTCCCCTGCCTCAGCCTCCCGAGTAGCTGGGACTACAGGCATCGCACCACCACACCTGGCTAATTTTTTGTATTTTACTAGAGACAAGGTTTCACCATGTTGGCCAGGGTGGTCTCGATCTCCTGGCCTTATGATCTGCCTGCCTCAACCTCCCAAAGTGCTGGAATTGCAGCTGTGAGCCACCGTGCCCAGCCCATCTTTAACGTATTTGATTCATGTCTCATGCCTCCCTAAAATGTATAAAACCAAGCTGCACCCCGACCACCTTGGGCACATGTTCTCAGGACCTCCTAAGGGCTGTGTCACAGTCCATGCTCACTCCTGTTTGGCTCAGAATAAGTCTCTTCAAATAGTCTACAGAGTTTGACTCTTTTCATTGACACTGAAGACACCCCCAGTCCAGAGGAAAATCATTGGCATGCACCAATTGGCTGGCTTTGAGTAAGTGGGGTGCGTATACCCAGACAAAGATTGTGATTGGTTTAGAGATCCAACTTAGAGGAGGTAGAGTCTCTCCTAAGACAGAGAAGGTTAAAAGCTCCTTTCAATAAAAGGCAAGGATGCTTCACCAACCTTTGGTTCGATGCTCAACTTAGAAAGGATTCCTAAGATTTAGGGGGATAGAAGCCTCTCTCAGTAAAGTCCGTCTTGGCTAAGAATGGGTTTGGCACTATGGGATGTTAACTGCTATTCTCCTTGGAATAGTCTGCCTTGCTGATGGCTGTGGGTTACAGGATTAGGCCTGTACAGAGCACGGGACATGGGCGCTTTTTTCTCCCCAAAATGGGAAAGTTGAGAGCTAATGGGACTGCTGGAAAAGATCCCTTTGCTCCTGACAAGCAGCCACCTGAACTTTTCCATGTTGCTGCAATGGGAAGGGGGGATCTTCTCTGGCCTAAGCTCCTCACCTTCCCCAGCCTACCACAGGCACTGCTTTTGTCTGTCTCCTCTCCTTTATTATCTTTTCTGTTCCTCAGGGTGACCATCTTGCCCAGGGACCAAGTTCAAACCCCTGGTCAGAGGTTGGATTAAAGACAATGGGGCCCAGCCAGGGGGGCGCTGCAAGTTTGAGCCTTGCCAGTTCGGGGCTAAGCAGTGCGGCTAATGTGTATGTTCTGTCACACGTGTTTTGCTCTGGCCAGAATGGAAAAGATAATTTAGCTTTGTGTTGAGGCTTGGCCCCCAGGGCTGTGGTGCAGCCAGCTGGGTCACTAGGGCCTCTCAGGGAAAGGGAAACCAGAATGCCGGCAAAAGGGTAAGAATTTCTTTCTTTTTTTTCTTTTTTGAGACAGAGTGTCACTCCGTCACCGGGTGCCAGGCTGGAGTGCAGTGACGCGACCTCGGCTCACTGCATCCTCTGCCTCCCGGGTTCAAGCAATTCTCCTGCCTCAGCCTCCCAAGTAGCTGGGACTACAGGCGCATGCCACCAGGCCCAGCTAATTTTTTTGTATTTTTACTAGAGACGGAGTTTCACCATGTTGGCCAGGATGGTCTCGATCTCTTGACCTCGTGATCCGCCCACCTCAGCCTCCCAAAGTGCTGGGATTACAGGCGTGAGCCACCGTGCCTGGCCTAATAATTTCTTTTTTATTTATTTATTTTTTTGAGATGGAGTCTCACTCTGTCACCCAGGCTAGAGTGCGGTGGCTCACCGCGATGATGGCTCACGGCAACCTCCACCCCCGTGGTTCAAGCTCTCTTATCTCAGCCTCCAAAGTAGCTGGGATTACAGGCACGTGCCGCCATACCCAGCTAATTTCTTTCTTTTTTTTTTTTTTTGACGAAGTGCTCTGTTGCCAGCCTCAGGTACAGTGTCACGATCTTGGCACACTGCAACCTCTGCCTCCTGGGTTCAAGCGATTCTCCTGCCTTAGCCTGCTGGGTAGCTTCGGACTACAAGAGCCCGCTTCCACGCCCAGCTAATATTTTTTTGTATTTTAGTAGAGACGGAGTTTCACCATGTTGGCCAGGGTGGTCTCTATCTCCTGACCTCATGATCCACCCACCTCAACCTCTCAAAAGTGCTAGGATTACAGGTGTGAGCCACAGCGCCCGGCCTCATTTCTTTTTATTTTAGTAAAGATGGGGTTTCACCATGTTTCCCAGGTTAGTCTCAAACTCCTGAGCGCAGACAGTCTACCCTCCTCGGCCTCCCAAAGTGCTGGGATTACAGGCATAAGCCACCGCACTGGCAAGAATGTTTTACCAGGTAGTTGGACAGGCGCGGTGGCTCATGCCTGTAATCCCAGCACTTTGGGAGGCTGAGGCAGGCGGATCACCTGAGGTCAGGAGTTGTACAACAGCCTGACCAACACGATGAAACCTGATCTCTACTAAAACAAAAAAAAATTAGTCATGGCTGGGCATAGTGGCTCAGGCCTATAACTTCAGCACTTTGGGAGGCTGAGGTGGGCAGATCACGTGAGGCCAGGAGTTCGATACCAGCCTTGCCAACATGGTAAAACTCTGACTCTACTAAAAATTGAAGAAATTAGCAGGGCATGATGGCACGTGCCTATAATCCCAGCTACTCGGGAGGCTGAGGCAGGAGAATCAATTTGACCTGGGAGATGGAGGTTGCAGGGCGCCAAGATTGCACCACTGCACTCCAGTCTGGGCGACTGAGCAAGACTCTGTCTTTAAAAAAAAAAAATTAGTCATGCCTAGTGGCATGCACCTGTAATCCTCACTACTCGGGAGGCTGAGGCAGGACAACTGCTTGAACCCAGGAGGTGGAGATTGCAGTGAGCTGAGATGGTGCCACTGCACCCCAGCCTGGGAGACAGAGCAAGACTACATCTCAAAAAAGAAAAATTTTAAAAAAAAAGCCAATTTGTCCAAATCCAAGAAAGAAAAACAGTGCGTTTTTTTGTTTTGTTTTCAGTGTGTAAATGAAACAAAAGAGCAAGGAGAAGTACACTGGTTTCTATCCCACTGCTTCTCCATCACACCTAGTGGGCATAGCTGCAAAAAGCACAGCCATATCTATCTAACCTTATTGCTCATAGCTGTTAAATCCCAAATCTGAATCAGCAATTTTAGAGATGGAGCCTTCAATGCTTTTTGTTCCCAGTGTTGCACAAGCACAGGGATGGCAATCAGAAGGTACACAGGGGAAGAGTCAAATAAAAACCCTACGCCCAGTTACATGAAGTCCCCTGAAAACGACAGTGAAACTGACACCAACAAAGAAATCGATTCATGCAGCAAAGAGGACAAGGCAGATTAATACAAAGTTAACACCCGTGGCACCAAACCCGTTCTAAGTCAAGAGAGACTTTACTGAGAGAGGCCTCTAACTCTTAGGAAGAACTAAATCTGAAGAAGAACTCTCATCTTCCTAAATTGGGCCTCGAACCTGTTAGGGACAAGCTGCCTCAGAAAACCCCCTCCGTGCAAGCGACCCCTTCCCCCGAATCTGATTGCTCTGTAGCTGCATTTTCAATCTGTTCCCTGAACCAGACACATCTAGAGTCTAGAAATCCCTAACTTTCTGGGAACGCAGCCCAGGAAATCCCAGCTTCATTTTTCCTAGCCATTACACAAGATGGAGTTGCTCTGGTTCAGACATTCCTGACATTATCATCTTTGTTTCAAAGGTAAACTATAAACCAAGTTTCTAGCAGAGTTAATTCACCCTACATCCAGGGATGAACAATAACTTTCTCTGTTATAATTCTTCAAAGACAGTTTCAATAACACTCTGAAGGATTAGAGTCGGTTTTCTCGGACCTTGTTTCTCAGGAAAGATGGAGAACTACTCAGATGGGGCCATAACAAGAAGTGTGAAAGAGAAGTAAAATCTCGGCATCCCCCAAACTCACTATGCCAAAGGAAAAGTTAAGCTTGTGAACTGAGCCAGGAGGAAAAAAAACTGCCTTTTTCCACACAAATGGCTGAAATTATACAAGGCCACGTAGCGCCCCAGGTGGCCTCCCCTCAAAAATTGCTCAGAAGGTCCTGAACTCTTTTAGGATAGGTAGTCCCCTATAAACGAACTGTAAAATAGTTATGTTGAATCTCCCCTGACAATGTCAATGTAACAGCTTATCTTCCTCACATGTATTAGACAGAGAAAAGACCAGAAATTATCCCTGCGCCCGCCCCAAAGCGAAGACATATTTAACTTCTTCCTCTATGCTACCTTTACTTTACCTTATGTAAACTGTAGATCTACTAATGCCAAAGGGTATGCATCAGTATTCTTTTACCTCCTCCTTTAACTTATAAAAGGTGGACTCGGGCAGGAGCGGTGGCTCGTGCCTGTAATCCCAGCACTTTGGGAGGCCTATGCCGGAGGATCACAAGGTCAAGAGAGCGAGACCTTTCTGATCAACACGGTGAAACCCTGTCTACTAAAAATACAAAAATTAGCCAGGTGTGTTGGGATGTGCCTGCAGTCCCAGCTACTTGGGAGGCTGAGGCAGGGGAATTGCTTGAACCCGGGAGGCAGAGATTGCAGTGAGCCGAAATCACACCACCATACTCCAGCCTCGTGACAGAGCGAGTCTCTGTCTCAAAAAAAACAAAAAAACAAAAAAAACATAGATTCAGTGAGCACTAATCAAAGACTCAAAAGAATGTGACTACTCACCTCATTGTCTACCCTTCCCCCTCCTTTTTTTCTCCCCCCTTTCCCCTGCTACTCACTCTTTCCTCTTTCAATGATGAAGTCCTCAAAACTCTCTTTAGAAAAAGTACAGGCCACGGATCTTACCGTAACTTGTATCTCTTTTTCCCCCTGTAACATCCTCAACCTTGGTAAAATAACCTCTAAATTGATTGAGACCTGTCTCAGATTCTTTTTGGCTTACAGAAGATAGAGGAGAGGTGTGCCCCCATAAAGCAGACTCAGAAAACTACCTCGCACTGGCTGGGTGTGGTGACTCACAACTGTAATCCCAGCACTTTGGGAGACCGAGGGAGGTAGATCGCCTGAGGTCAGGAGTTTGAGAACAGCCTGGCCAACATAGTGAAACCCTGTCTCTTTTTTTTTTTTTTTTTATTTTTATTTTTTTTAAGATGGGGTTTCACCCTGATGGCCAGGCTGGTCTTGAACTCCTGACCTCAGATGATCCACCCACCTCGGCTTCCCAAAGTGCTAGGATTACAGGCGTGAGCCACCACGCCCAGCTTTTTTTTTAATTTTTAAAAATTTTATTAGTTATCTTTAATAACCGGTTTTTACTGAAAATACAAAAAATTAGCTGGGCATGGTGACGTGTGCCTGTAGTCCCAGCTACTCAGGAGGCTGAGGCAGGAGAATCGCTTGAACCTGGGAGGCAGAGGTTGCAGTGAGCCAAGATCGTGCCATTATACTCCAGCCCGGGCAACAAAGGTGAGACTCTGTCTTAAACAAACAAACAAAAAACCACATCTCTGTGGTTCCCACAGAAAACAACTCTCCTGCATGTACCATCAATTGTTGTCCCCAATTCCTTGAGAAACACTTTTATCCACTTGGTATTGGTCACTTCATATTCTAACTTCTATTCAATCCCTTTTGGGAATGATACCTCAGCTTCACAAAGAGAACGATTAAATAGCTTGTTATTAGTAATGGTGGTAGTATTCAAAGGTAGAGCTCTCCACCTGAAGACACTGGAGTATGTTAAATTATCATTATTATCCTGAGACGGAGTTTCCCTCTTGTTGCCCAGGCTGGAGTGCAATGGCACAATCTTGCCTCACTGCAACCTCCGCCTCCCGGGTTAAAGCAATTCTCCTGCCTCAGCCTCCTGAGTAGCTGGGATTACAGGCATTCGCCACCACGCTGGGCTAATTTTGTGTTTTTAGTAGAGACGGGGTTTCTCCACGTTGGTCAGGCTGGTCTGGAACTCCCGACCTCAGGTGATCTGCCAGCCTCAGCTTCCCAAAGTGCTGGGATTACAGGCATGAGCCACTATGCCTTGCCAAATTATTATTTTTTTTAAGATGGGGTTTCACCACGTTGCCCAGGCTGGTCTCAAACTTCTAGGCTCAAGTGATCCTCCTGCCTTGGCCTCCCAAAGTGCTGGGATTTCAGGTGTGAGCCACCAGGCCCAACCATATGTTAAATTCTTGAGTTCATATAACTGTGCTGGGAAGTGATTATCATATTTCTCAGGTGATAACAGGGTTTGTTCTGCATGAGTAATTAATATTACATCAGAAAAATAGGAGTAAAAAGCAAACTACACAAATCTATTAAGAATGTCTATAGGGGCCGGGCGCGGTGGCTCACGCCTATAATCCCAGCACTTTGGGAGGCCGAGGCGGGTGGATCACAAGGTCAAGAGATCGAGACCATCCTGGCCAACATGGTGAAACCCCGTCTCTACTAAAAATACAAAAAAATTAGCTGGGCGTGCTGGCGTGCGCCTGTAGTCCCAGCTACTCGGGAGGCTGAGACAGGAGAATTGCTTAACCCGGGAGGCGGAAATTGCAGTGAGCCGAGGTCGCGCCATTGCACTCCAGCCTGGCACCTGGCGATGGAGTGAGACTCTGTCTCAAAAAAAAAAAAAAAAAAAAAAAAGAATGTCTATAGAGGCCAGGTGAAGTGGCTCACACCTGTAATCCTAGCACTTTGGGAGGCCGAGACAGCTGAGGCGAGGAGTTTGAGATCTGGCCAACGTGGTGAAACCTAGTCTCCGCTAAAAAAAAAAAAAAAAGTATATATATATACACACACACACACACACACACATACATACATACATACCCAAAAATTAGCCGGGCATGGTGGCACACATCTGTAATTCCAGCTACTGGGGAGGCTGAGGCAGGAGAATCACTCGAACCTGGGAGGCAGAGGTAGCAGTGAGCCGCACCATTGCACTGCAGCCCGGGCAACAGAGTGAGGGTCTGTCTCAAAAGAAAAAATAAAAAAGGCCGAGGGACTAGGCAGAGCTGTGGAACCACCGCCAGGTCGCTGCGGGTCCCCGCCACCCTCTGTGCTCCCTCTGTGGGAATGCAGGTGGAAACCATCTCCCCCAGGAGACCGGCGCACCTTCCCGAAGCGCGGCCAGATCTGCATGGTGCATTACCCTGGGATCCCTGAAGATGGAAAGAAGTTTGATTCCTTCTGGGACAGAAACAAGTCTTTAAGTTTGTTAGGCAAGCAGGAGGTGATCGAGGCTGAGAAGAAACGGTTGCCCAGATGAGTGTGGGTCAGACAGCCAAACTATGTCTCTAGATTATGCGTACGGCGCCACTGGACACCCAGGCATCATCCCACCACATGCCACTATTGTCCTCCATGTGGAGTTTCTAAACCTGGAAGGACAGGAAGGGCCTCCTCCCTTAGCTCCCTGTTTTTGGAACTGCCATGGAGGGATCCGGTGCCTCCAAATACGTGCACATGAATCCATACGGAGCTTTCCCTAATGTTCCACTACACTCTGTATAGACATCGGCCCTGACTGAATGTGTTCTGTCACTCAGCTTTGCTCCCGACACCTCCATTTCTTCTTCCTCTTTCTCCTCGTATGCGTGCTTACCTAAACTATATGCCATAAACCATAAGTTACTCATTTTGTTTTCATTTTGTGGTGAAGATTTGGTTTCAGTCTTTTGCATTTAGGTTTCCTCTTAAGTACATGGTCAAATATGGATAGCACAAGTGATAGGTTAACTTTAGGCATTGGTGTTGGGGGAGTTTCAAGAATATTTTAATTTTTTTGGATGAATTGTTATCTATTACATGTTAAACATTCTTGCTGGTGATTTGCAAAGCCACAGCAGATGTGAGGCGCTGTTGAGGGCTGAATTATTCTCCAAGTTGAGAGATGTCCTTGGAATAAATTAAAAACCCTACCTAGGCCGGGTGCGGTGGCTCACGCCCGTAATCCCAGCACTTTGGGACGCTGAGGTGGGTGGACCACCAGAGGTCAGGAGTTCAAGATCAGCCTGGCCATCATGGTGAAACTCCATCTGTAAAAAAAAAAAAAACAAAAAACAAACCAAAAAAACCCTACCAAAAACCGAGGTGGGGATGGGAAGAGCCACTGCCTCCACCAGTCCCACCCCACCCTCCCTTTAAACCCTCTGCCTTTGAAAGCAGATCATTTTCACTGCAATGTTGGACACTACAGGTATCTTTCCCTGGGCCAGCAGGGACCTCTGAAGCCTTCTCTGTGGACTGGATTATTGTTGCTGTTTTTCCATCCTGTGGTTTTTCTAATGGACTTTCAGGAATTTGTCATCTCACAACTTTCCACGCTCCACCACTTCTAAAGCTTAAGAACTCTGACAGTTTAAATTGAAGGTGCTGTTTGTGGAATTAACACCCAATGAAAGCCCACCCATCATGACAAATCCTTGAATGTTCTCTTAAGAAAATGATGCTGGTCATCGCAGCTTCAGCATCTCCCTTTTTTTTGGTGCTTGGCTCCCTTTGCTAATCTCAAAAGTGTCCTGGCTTTTCCGCCCTCAGCCCCTTCTTACTCCTCTGCTGTCCTGTGTAGTCATTTGGTGACAGAAATCATTGCTGCTCCCTCAGTACCGTATACGAGTTTCAACTTTTATAACTGCAATAAAGGTGCTTTATGTCGACTTTTCTCAAAACAGAAGAAAAAAGAAAAAGAATGCCTGTATATTATATATATGTTCAAAGGTGCTGTCAGAAATACCTCTGCTGAAATATCAGTGGATAGTGAGAAAATTTAATACCTCAGAGAAGCTTTAGCAGTGACGTTTAAACAACAACAACAATAAAAATGGAATTAGGCCATTGAAAAGGACCCATGAAAAAATAAGTTAAAAGAAATATAAGAAAAAGAAGGGGGTGGGCGCCGTGGTTCACACCTGTAATCCCAGCACTTTGGGAGGCCGAGGTGGGCAGATCACGAGGTCAAGAGATCGAGA
>JAZHEH010000381.1:0-249658 GCA_036589455.1 Ateles fusciceps
GGAAGAATACCTAACTGAACCAAGTAAGGGTTACACATACACATAACATTACCATTTGCTTGAAGACTGTGAACATATTTGGAAGTAGGGTCTTTGCAGATGTAGTTAAATTAAGTTGAATTAATACTGGATTAGGGTGGGCCTAAATACAATAACCGAGTATCCTTTCAAGAAAGCAATGTGAAGACACAAAGACACAGATACATGAGAATGCTATGTGATGGCAGAGGCACAGACAGGGATCATGCATCTATAAACCAAGGAACACCAAGGATTGCTGGCAACTATGAGAGCTAGACGAAGGAGAAGAATATTCTCCAAGAGCCTGCAGAGAGAAGCATGGCCCTCCTGGGACAACTTTAATTTTAGACTTCTAGCCTCCAGAACTGTGGAGAGGATAAATTTCTGCTGTCTAAGCCAGCAGATTTATAATAATTTGTTATAGCAGCCCTAAGAAACTAATACAGTAATTATAGAAAATTCTTCTAAGAATTGTGCTGTAGAAAGTCAAACTATTGATACATACAACAATTATCAATAGATCCCAAAAACATTATGTTGAATTAAAGAAACCTTACACAAAGAACATATACTGTATGATTCCAGTTACATAAAGTTCTAGAACAAGCAAAACTAATCTATGGTAAAAAACAAAACAAAACAAACAAACAAACAAAAAACAATACACTAGTTGCCTCTGAGAGGGTAGATGGGAATTACTGGAAAGAATACGATGAAACTTCTGGGGTGATGGTCATCTTGTGTTAATAGGGGTTAGGTTATACAGATGCAGTGTGTCCTGGCGATGGTCCAATGATTGTCTTTATTTATTCCCAATTCCATGTTCAGTGATGATACATTGGTAGCTTGAAATCGGCTATGGTGGGATATGTACACCTTGGAAACTGGCAAATGATACATATTAGGGCCTTTTTTTTTCCCCAGAGAGGCAGTTGTCAAACATTTACCAGTATATCACTACACAGGATTTGTACATTGGTCAAAGTCAGCCAATGAACACTTAAAAGATGTTTGCATTTAACTGCTTGCAAATTTTGCAACAAAAGAAAAAATGTTAATAAATAACTCTAACAGTATACGTGCTGAAGTATTGGGGGGGGGGCAGGAATTACAACAGCAGTTTTCTAAAATACCTTAATAAAGTTAAGATGGATTGATAGATGGGTATAGATAGATATGTGATAAGGCAAAATATTAATGGTAGATTCTAGATGGTAATATAATGGTTGTTTGTGATAAAATTCTTTCAACTTTTCTGTGTGTTTGAAAATTTTCACTGAAAATAAAGAACAGAAAAAATCTTTTCCCATTCAGATATCAAAAATATTAACATATGTATTTAATATTATCTTTTTTAGGGCTTAAATTTTTACATTTCACTTTTTAAATGAACTGCTACTTATTATGGTATACAGTAAAAGAAGATCTAAATGTATTATTTCTTCAAGTAGCTAATCAACTGAAAGACATCTTTCATTTTTATCATTTTCTTTTAATAGTTCATGGTAGGCATATGTAGACCATGGAGACTGACAAGTGATACAAATAATGTTAAAATCCTAAGAGAAAAGAAGCAATACTAGGGATGACTGAGGTTCCTTGGAAGATAAGAGGGATAAGATCCAGCACAAAAGTATAAAAATTAGCCTTAAACAGGAAGGACTTTCCTAGCACTGGGTCAAGAGAGAAGAAAACAAGGGCTAGGATACAGAAGTTAGGAGAGCGTGAAGCAGGAAACGGATGAAAGTTCTTGCTGATGGCAGTGCTTCCTTTGAAATAGGATGGAAGACTGTTAAAAATGATGAAACAGTAGGAAAGGAAAGAGTAATGAGGATCTAAAATAGTATTTATAAGGAAAGAAATAGTGAGGTAACTAGGGACTAGCAGATAGACTGTTGAACAAGGGAGAGGCTCTAGCTAATAACAGAGATGAGAAACTTGTAGAAGTAATAATCAACAAAGTTACGATTTATTTCTATCAATGCCCAGAAGTCATGGTGTATAAATAGAGAAGGCAATTAGTTGGGTTGATCTGAGTTTGAGATTTTGCTGGGTGGATGTGATACACAGACAAGGAAGCAAAGAGAATGATTCATTGTCAAGATGTGGTTAAATAATGGATGATGAAGTCTAAGTGAGATTTGAAAGGAAGAAGAAACAGGGAGGGACGACATATTGGAAGAAAATAAAAAAGTAAAGGAACAGGGAGATGTCAACAGGATTGAAGAGGTGGTATGATGAACTTGAGAGTTATGTGAGCCAGAAGGACAAGAAAAAGATTGTAGTCAGAGAGTACCATACTATATAGTTGAAGATTTCAGAGGAAATATATTTCTAGAGATAATACATGTTTCTTTCTCATTGATTCAAGGTTAGAAAATGGCAAAAAAGTTTGTCTCAAGATACAGTAAAATCACACTTAATAAACCAATAAATCTTTTCCAATCACATATACAAGTGCTATGGACAAGAGTGCAGACTTTTGTGTAAGGACAGACATGGATTTAAGTCCAAGCATAGCCACGTAATAACTGTGATCTTAAGAAAATCACTTATCCCCCACTGAAGCCAATTTCATTTTCTGTAAAATGGGTATAATACTGTGCTATCTCATAGGGTGCTGTAAGGTTTAAATGTAATAATTTAGAAAAATATACTTAGTACAAGGACTGGAAAAATCCTACAAAATAGGTAGCTATTAGGACTTGTTTCTGGATAAGATGAAGTAAGCACACTTCACTCTGCCTCTCCCATTGAATAAAGTTATAAAACCTGGAGAGAATGTATGGTACAATTAAAGGCTATGAAGAGTAAATGGTAGCAGGTGGAAGGGGTAAGAAACCAAGAACTTGAAATAACAAAGAAGTCATGCCTGGATGAGACATGGCATAATCAAATTGCTGAAAATAAAGAGAAAAAAAAACATTTAAAAAAATTCTTACATTTATGGTCAATTGATTTTTCACAAAGATATTAAGACAATTTAATGGAAAAGGATAGTCTTTTCAACTAAAGGCGCCAGAACAATTGGCTATCCATATTCTAAGAGATGAATGTAACTCAAACAGTTAAGTTTGTAGCATTTCGACTTTCCATAATCCCATCTCCCCCTTCTCTAGCATTGCAGTAGCCTAGAAAATCAACAATCTCACAAAAACAGAAGCTAAAAAAACCAGCAGCCTAGCTGAAACTTGAGTGGCAGAACAGTTTTGGACACCCCAAAAGCCCAATCCTTGGAGAAATATAAACATCAAGTCAAATTGGATCATAAATCTAAATGTAAAATGTACAACTATATAACTATCAGAAGAAAAGACAGGAAAATATCTTTTCCATGAACAGGTAGAGTTCTTAGACACATATAAATGCACACACATAAAAAGCAACCCATGAAAGGATCAATTGATACACAAGATTTTACAAGACTTGGAAACATTTTCTCTGAGGTGAAAGACTTATACACTGAAAACTACAAAACATTGCTGAAAGAAATTAAACAAGACACAAATAAACATCCCATGTTCATGAATTAGAAGACAATACTGTTAAGATGTCAATACTAACCAAAGTGATTCAATGCAAGGCCTACCAAAATCTCAATAACATTTTTTACAGGAATAGAAAAATCCATTATAAAATTCATATGGAATCTCAACCGATCCTCAAATATCCAAAACAATTTTGAAAAAAAACAAAGTTGGAGGTCTCACACTTCCTGATTTCAAAACCTACTACAAGGCTATAATAATTAAAACAGTGTGGTACTGGCATAAGGACAGACATATATGGTCAAATGATTTTTGAATAGGGTGCTAGGATAATCCAGTGCGGAAAGACAGTCTTTTTTCGACAAGTGGTACTGGGAAAACTGAATATCAACATGAAAAAAAAGAAGTTGAATTCTTACCTTACACCATATACAAAAATTAACTCATTCAAAGACCTAAACATAAGAGCTAAAACTATAACACTCTCAGAAGATAACCTAAGGAAAAGCCTTCATAACAATGGATTTGGCAATGATTTCTTGGATATGACACCAAAAGCATAGACAACAAAAGAAAAAAATCAACAAATTGGACTTAATCAAAATTAAAAACTCTGTGCATCGAAAGACAGACTGAAAAGGTAACTCTTGGAACAGGAGAAAACATTTTCAAATCATGTATCTTACAAGCAATTAATATACAGAATATATATAGAACTTTACAACTCAACAACAAACAAGCAACTTATTTTCAAAATGAACAAGAGTTGTGAACAGATAAGTCTCCAAAGAAGATATACAAATGGCCAAAAAGCATATGAAAAGATGCTCAACAGCACCAATCATCAAGGAAATTGGAATCAAAACCACAATAAGATACCATTTCACACCCATGAAGATGGCTATTATTTTTTAAGAAAAAGAAATAACAAGTGTTACCAAGGGTATGGAGAAACTGGAACTCTTATCTTGTGCATTGCTGGTGGGAAGGTAAAATAGTACATACAGTCTCTATGGAAAATTATATGGCAGTTTCTCAAAAAATTACATGTAGAATTACCATGTGATCCAGCAATTCCACTTCTGAGTATATGCCCACAATAATTGAAAGCAGGTATACACCCATGTTTGTAGCAGCCTTATTCACAAAAGCTAAAACATGGAAACAACTTAAGCATCCATCAATAAACAAAATGTGCTATATACATAGAATGAGATATGACTCCACCTTAAAAAGAAAATTCTGACACGTTACAACTGAGATGAACTTTGAAGATATTATGCTAACAAAAATAAGCCAGCCACAAAAGGACAAATATTGTATGATTCCACTTTTATGAGTAGTCAAATTCGTAGAAACAAAGTAGTCAAATTCATAGAGACAGAAAGTAGGATGGTGGTTGCCAGTGGCTGGTGGGGGGTGGAGGAAATGGGGAGTTAGTGTCTAATGATTACAGAGTTTCAGTTTGGGAAGATGAAAAATTTCTGGAGATGGATGGTTGTGATAGTTGCAGAACAATGTGAAAGTACTTAATGCCACAGAACTACACACTTAAAAATGGTTTAAATGGTAAATTTTACATTATATATATTTTACCACAATAAAAAAGTTTGCTCTGCAAAAGACACTGTTACGAGAATGAAAAGATAAGCTACAGACTGGGAGAAAATGTGTTAAAATCACACATCCAACAGAAGATTGAGCTTAGAATATATAAAGAACTCTCAAAAGTCATCAGGAAGAAAATAAACAACCCAATTATAAAACAGCAAAAGATTTGAACAGACACTTTAGCAAACAGGATATAAGGATGGCAAATAAGCATATGAAAGATGTTCAACATCATTAGCCATTAAGGAAATGCAAATTAAAACTACAATGAGGTACCATTTCACAACTATTGGAATAACCAAAATAAATACTGACATTACCAAGTGCTGACAAAGACGTAGAGCAACCAGAACTCTCATACATTGCTGGTGAAAATGCAAAATGGTGCAGCCACTCTGGAAAATGGTTTGGCAGTTTCATATGAAGTTAAATGTACACTTACCATATGACCAGTAATCTCACTTCTAGATATTTACCTTAGAGAAATAAAAACTTATATTCACAAAAAAACCTGCACAAGAATGTTCATATCAATATTATGCACAGCCATCATAACCTGGAAGCAACCCAAATGCACTTCAATGGGTGAATGGATAACAAAGTTTGGAACGTCCATATGATGAAATGCTACTCAGCAAAATGAATGAACTGTTGATACACACAACAATTCAAATGAGTCTCAAAGGCATTATGATGAGTGAAAGAAGCCAATCTCACAAGGTTACATGTTGTATGAGTCCATTTATATGACATTTTCTAAAAGATAAAACTACAGTGATGGAAAACAGTCAGTGATTCTCAGGAATTATGGTGGGTTGGGAGTGACTATAAAGGGACAGCATGAGGGAGTTTTTTAAGGTGATGGAGCTGTTCTCTCTCTTGATTGTGGTGGTGGTTACATGAATCTACATGATTTACAATTCACAGAATTGTACACCAAAAAAAGAAGCCCCATGCAATTTTATTGGAAATTCATTTCAAAAACAAGAAAATATTAGCTATCATATCATCATTATCATCATCAATAATTATACTTTACTGATTAATAAAAATATTCAGAATTATTTGTGAAATGGGATATAAAAATCATTAAGATCAATTTATGTTTGGTACAATAACTTAAATGTATAAAGAAAAACAACAGCACTATATGTAAAAGCTTTACAACTTCTACTAATGCCTCTATTTAATATTCTGTATCAGGATAATATGCTTCCTCTGGATCATTTCCTAAAAACATTGTCATATACTGAATATGGAATTAAATAAGTGTCTCAACTTAGAAGTCTGGGACCCTAGGTTACATTCCTAAATCTAACACTGTAAGAAAACTCTCGACTTGCCTTTTGTGCCTAATTTTATCTTCCTCTTCATTGAGGTCATGTACTTGTCTGCACTTGTCTTTTTGTGGTATGCTGTGAAGGTTTAAAGCAAGGAGTTTCAAAGATAGGAAACAGAACAGATTCATACACCACCCACCCTCCACCCCCAAATACCAGGTACTGCTCTAAGTGATTTACTTGTATTATCTCACTTAATCCTCCTAATACCGTACAACATAACTATTATTAATATTCTTATTTTACAGATGAAGATACTGAAACATAGAGAAGTAACTTGCCTAGCATCTCATAGCTAGTAAGTGGGGGAGCCAGGATTTTCCCAGGTACTCTGCCTCCAGAGCCCAAGTTCTTAATCATTATGCTAAATGTCTCTCCGCAAAAGGCTATTCATTTGTTCATTCATTCCTTCCTGCACCACTGCTCTGCCATGTCTATGGTCTTTCTATCTCTAATAAATGATTCATTCATTCACATGGCCTTAACATGTCATCTATGGATAGATGATTCCCAATTCTATGTATCTAGTTCTGACCTCTCTCCTGAGCTTCACTGCTGCATTTCCAACTGTCTCCTCAACATTTGCATTTGATGATCCTGCCATTCTCACAAATTCAACATGTCTAAAATCAAACTAATTATCCTTCCTCAAAATTTCCCCATAAAGGCTTTCTTAATTTTGCCAATCGGTAAGTCACACAGCCTTGAAACATCTGAATTATCTTTGACACATACCTCTCCATTGACCTCCCTCCTTCATTTTCAGTCAACAAGTTTTGCTGGTTCTTCCCTTGTAAACCTACCCTCTCTCCAATTCCACTGCTATCATTCTAGAATGAGCCTTCATGCCTAAATGACTGTAATATCTCCTATCTATTCTCCTTGCTTCCAGTTCTTCCTCTCTGTAATCCTATTATTCACCACCAGATTAATAACTTTCAAATACGGCTTTTATCATGTTACTTCTGGTTCAAAAACCTTCAACCATATTCAAACTAACCGATAACTAACTCTGTATAGGTCTTTACTAGTCACCAAATACAGTTCAAAATTTTTAGCTACCTTTCTAACCTTGTCTCACATCTCTTTCATAGTAAGCACACTCCATAGTGCTCACACCATCTGTTGCAATTGAAATGTCATTACCTCTCCTTTCTAAAGAATAGGTAGTATTAAAAGAACATTTAAATCTTACCCTCCTCTCGAGAGGCCTTCTTCAATCACACCAATACACAGTGGCCTTTCCCTCCTCTGAACTCCAACAACACTTAGCAAATATATCTAGTATTGTCACTAAACGTTACATGTTTCTCTCTCCAACCATACTGTATTTGGCACAAGGTGAGGAACCATTCTCAAACTTCCGTGTACCTTCTGCAGTGTCTAGTAAAATTAGTTGTCAAACTAATTCCTTCTGGTTAAGACACATACTATTTATCTATATATTTTGTGCTAATTTGTAGTTCAGCCTAAAGACTTCACAATCTACCCTTGCCTTCCCTTCCTTCCAGTGTCACCTCCTGTCATTCCCTGCCATTCCTTCTACTCCTGCCACATTAAACTTCTCATTGTTCCTTAGACACACCAGGTTCTTTCATAATCCTATTCCTATTTACTACCTTTAATGTCCATTCCCCCTTATTTACCTGACAAACACCTGTTGATCCATCAGGAGTTAGTATAAATGTCAACTTCTGACTCCCCCAACTAGACTTAGATGCTCTATGTTCTGTGCTACCTCAGCATTTTATTCAAATCTCTATAATAGCAGTTTCTATGTTGTCATGCAACTAACTGTGCACATATTTGTCTCTCTTCTGGCATACATTTCTCAAACATAGTGACAGTTTGTCTCTCCCCTACTCCCTTCACTAACTCTTCATATTTAATGCCCTGCTGTTTAATCTTTCTCTCAGTGAAAGAACATATCAAAGTCAGTGAGGATCACATACCTTGGTAATAAAGAGCCTTAAGGAAGGAGTGACGATCAGCTCCTTGAAATAAAGACTTTTCTATTTCCATTTCTCGCCGGGTGAGCTGTTGCTCTTTGCAAATCTCTGTGGCAGGCAAAGAATGCGCTGACGCTCCGAGATCCTTTCTTCAATATCTTGAAGACGGTTCTGTATGGCTTCAGGAGTTGCCCTCAGTCTTGTTTTCTGAAACCAGAGGAATGAGATGGCATATATCATAGAGGACACAACCTGAACCTGATGATCTGATGTCTCGAGTCAAAAGATAACCTGGGCCCAGAAATGGATGTTTATAGAAAGTGTTAGCTAAGAAGTCAAGGAACAGCTTCTCTTTTACCAATGTATGTATTCTAAAAATCGAGGACGATTCAGACACCAAGCTCAGTTTTGTGAGCACTAAAAATGAAAAGGCTCTCAATGCCAAAATGAAGAGATTTTGCTCTGTTTCCTCAAGGAGAAAAACAAACAAACAAAAAAACATTACCCCACTCACCTTTTCACCTGTAACATGGCTCTTCCAGATCAAGATTTCTGTTTCATTAAGCCCTAATTCCCTGAGAGAAGCAGTTTCCTGGTCCTTCTCATGCAGTGTCTGGAACTGGGACAAAGTCATAGTCCCAGCTGCTTCCTTCCCAAAGGGCTTGTACATAGTACCAGGGGCAAAGCTCTCTTTCTTAGACATACATCTGCAAAACATGCAGGAGGAGAGTAAGAACATCTTGAGGTTACTACCATTCACAAAAATGGAGGCTCAACATTGTAAGACGTACAACGAAACTCATTAGCAAGTTTTCTCTTACATGTTATTTCTACGCTGAGGCACCACTGCAACAAAATGGAACTCCATCAATAGTCCCCTCATCCAGGAATAATAAATAACTAAATCAACAAATATTTACTGCGTACTTTCTATGCATCAGACACTCTGCTAGGTGCTAAGGATTCAACAGCTTGAAAAAAAGATAAAAATGGCTCCTGCTTTTGTGGAAAAACAGTGGAGACAGAGGCAAGTAAAGAGGCAATGATAATATTGGGTTTCAAGCGCTATGTTAAGGGAAATATAGGATGCTATAGGAGGAGAAAAAATAGGTACTTGGCCCAGGTTTAGTGAGATATGGGAGGCTTCCCAGAGGAAGAGGCACAGAATCAAAACCCTGCCTAATACATTGAAGTCTGACAAAGAAAGGGAGGTGGGGAGAGGAGCATTCCATCCAGGCTTTCAGAGAAGTCTGTCATCTGGAGGTGAGAGTCTATGATACTTTCTGATTGCAAAATCAATACCTACTCCTCAATAGAGACAGAAGTATCAAGTTGATGCTGAAGGAGGCTTTTCAGCTGTCTCTCCCCTTCTGTTTCCAGCTCCTCCAGGACATGCTCATCACTCTTCACACAGCTGTTGACCCTGGAGTAAATGTAAGAATATACACAGAAAACAGAAGAGACTATGAGTCTCAAAATACATTCCTTATCCATATTCTCTACCATTAGTGACCCCATTTATTCAAAGACACTTCTCCAATAATTCATTGCCCTTTACCATTCAGTCCATGAACACTTACTACCTGTTTACACAGAAGGCATTATGCTAGGTACTGATGGAAGTCAGTGATGTTTACGACATAGTCCCTACCCTCAAGAAGCCCACAATGTATTTAGGGGAAAAGAAACATATGTGTGTGTATGTGTTGTGTGCATGTGCCTGGGGTGAGGGAGAGAAGAATAACACACTGAAGCAATATCAAATTAGTAGAACTTCACAGAAGAGACAATCGGGAGATAAGGTGGTAAAGGAAGACTTAAGAAAGGTGTTCTTAAGCTGACATTCGAAGGATTGGGTGTGACGAAGAAAAGGAGAACAGGGAAAGAGAGTACAAAGGGATAGTAGTATATACTGAAGGATAATGAGAATAAGGAATTTATCAAGCAGTTAAGTGACACACTGCAAGTGACACAGATAAATGTGGTTATAATATGCCATACACATTCAAAGGGAAGAAACAAGAACTAGTTATGAAACTACTGAAGTGTAAGGTGATAAGGTCTAGACGGAAATGGTAATAATGAAAACAGAAAGGAAAGGTTAGATGAGAGAGGCCTTTTGGAGGCAGAGGCAAGGAAGTCAAAGAAAGTCCCAAAATTTCAGTCTGTGTAACTGAGAGAACAATGCTACCAATGAAGGAAAGACAAAGCTCCAGATGGAATAAATGCTTTGGGAAACAGAAAGTCAGTATTGTTTTAGCCGTGTTGAATCTAGCACCTTTTACAATGGAAATGCCAGCATGAAGTATCAGGATACTTCAAAGACACTGACTCTGAGGGAACAGCATGAGTGACTGGCTAAATGGAAAATGAGAGATGAGAGAACTGTATAGATGAGAGTCCGAGGCTGAATGTACAAATCTTGAGTCATCTGTGTTAACAAGATCTGGAGCTCTGAGGAGGAGATCTCCAAAGGGGAGAATACAGAAAGAAATATGAAGACAGTTATAACATTTTTATAGCCTAGGCACCACTGCATAGAAATCTAGGCCATGGCTTGCATTAGCTAACTAACACTAAGTAAGTAAAAACTCTTATTAGAATGTAAAAAAATGCCATTTAAGCATGCAACAACAGATTATAAAAAAATACAAAAAAATGAGTTAACTCTAGGAAGAAAACAAATATCAAATACTTTCCTTATAAAATAGCCCTTTCCTAGTGAGGATATGACGAAGCCTAGAAAAACTAACACCCATAATTATAAGCAATATTCCCATGCTCTAGAAAGACTTGGCCCTATTTTGGAAAATTGCAAATTATCTTTAGGCCCAAGGTTTAAAAAAATTCCTTTTAAGTACCTCAATTTTTTATTATTTAGAATTCCAGAAGTTCATACTAAGTTTAAAGTTTCTACACATCAACACAGATGAATCTCAAAAAGAAATGTTGAATAAAAATTTAAAAAAGCAAGTCACAGAAAAAATTCATACGATATGTGTCCATTTGTATAAAGTTGAAAAACAGAAAAAACTAGGAACATTTTGATTAGGGATAAATACGTATATACTAGAAACTATTTCTCTTTTTAAGTACCTAATGTAGATGATGGGTTGATGGGTGCAGCAAACCACCATGGCACATGTATACCTGTGTAACAAACCTGCACGTTCTGCACATGTACCCAGAACTTAAAGTATAATAACAAATAAAAATTAAAAAAAAATAAAAGCAAGAGAATTAGTAACACACAGTCCGGATAGTGGTCACCTCAGGGGGAAACGAAGGGAGGGAGGAGACACAGTAGACTTCTGAGGGACTGACAATGTCCTATTTCTTAAGCTTGTAGTGGATGCGCACCTTTATTATTCTTTAAGCTGTATATATACATTATGCATTATTTTGCATGGATATGGTAAAAAAAAAAGTTAAAGGTTAGTTTTAGGCAGGGAAAACCAGAAACGATTTTTAAAAAGATCCAAGGAACTGACAGTGCAGGAAAGCCTATCAGTAAGTATTTTAAATGCACTACACTATTCCAGAGTGATGATTCTACTTGCAGAGAGAACCTAAAACTAATTTAAGCCTGTCAATAGTTGGGAGGCTCAGGTCATTTAGGCTCAAGCGGCCGTTTACCTCAGGACCAGTAGGGGGAACTGCGCCCAGCAATGCCTTTCTTCCCCCCCCCACTAATCGACCGCTTTGGTGTTGTCCTTCTACATTTACAAACAAGGTACCGCTCCCTTACTTTAAGATTGGAAAGCGCTACGTGGTTTCGGGGCCCGAGCAAGTCGTCTTTAATATACACGTTGCAAATAAATACGCCCGGTCCCAAGCCCCTTTCTCAGGTGGAGGTGGAGGTAGGGCAGGACGGGGAGGGGCTGGCCCCAGGTACCTCCATCTCCGGCGCTGGGAATTAGCCAGCCCCAAACCCTTTTACCTAATTGGGTCCGTGAGAAACTAGGAAGCCGCAGCACCCGGCCAACTCTCGGGGCCCGTCCCGGAGGGCAATCCACAGCAGCCAGCCTCGGTAGCAGCCCTTCCTGAACTTCGCTCTGCAGGCCTGTTCAGCCCGTCTCCCTCCTCCCGTCTCCTTTGTCTTCCCGCTCCCACGAAACCGCATCCAGAAAACGTGCAATACCCAAAGCAGAAAGCAACAGAAGCCATTTTCAAAAGAAAAGGTAGAACAGAGCTCCCCTTGCCGCCTGCTCCTCAGACAAGCCCTTACCTCTTCATGTTTCCACAGGCCACTATCTAACTTCAGTAAACAGGCCGCGGACCTCAACTCCCAGAACTCCGCGCGGCGGACTCCAAGGGGATTGCGACGGAGCATGGGGCTCTGGGAATTGTAGTAGCACAGAGCTATAGCAACAGAAAGAGAAAGCACGTCTCGAGTGAGAGGTATGCTGAGCATTGTCCAAATATTTATCTTGAATTTCTCATCTAGGTTCAAGAGAAGACCCAAAATATCCAGCTCATAAAACTGAGTCACCTTTGACTTCTTGATTCTCTCATCCATTACCACTAATTCCTGGATCTCTGTATTTCCCTTGAACTTCTCATCAACACTGCTTTTCTTTCAAGGATTTATCCAGCCTACCTACCATTTCCAGTCGAGCCTCTGCTTCATTCTTCACGTTGTAGCCAGAGTCATCAGACATGAGTCTGACTATATACCACCTGTACTAATGGTTCTCCTCTATCTATAACAGAGACTTGGGAGTTTTTTCCACTGAGAATCAGAAGTCTGTGTGTATTCAGACCCACAAATGTTTTATTGATAATTATGGTGAATCAAGAAAGAGGTATAGTATAGTGGTTAAAAGCATGGGCTCTTAGTTCCCAGAAATGGAAATGCAAATGTCTTTAAGTGTATAAAAAGATGTCCAATTTCACAAATTTTAAAGTGCACTGACTACCAGTACTCCTTAAAACTAGCAAGGTCATCAAAAATAAGAGAATCTGTCACAGCCAGAAGGAACCAAAGGAGTCATGATGACTAAAGTAATGCAGTATCTTGGATGGGATCCTGGAACAGAAAAAAAGACATGAGGTAAAAACTAAGGAAATGTGAACAAACTATGCTCTTTAGTTAATAACAGGTTCATTAGCTGTGACAAATGTATCAGAGTTATGCAAGGGAAACTGAGTTGTAGGTATGTGGAACTTTGTACTATGTAACCTTTCTGTAACTAAAATTGTTCTACAAATTAAAGTTTATTTTTAAAAGTACACTACAGTATCATTTCTCACCTAACAGATTAAGAAAGATCCAAAAGTTTGATAACACACTTGTTTTATTGAAATTGTGGGGGAAATAGGTGCTCTCAATACACTAGTGGTAGGAATATAAATTGGTACAACATCTATGGGGGCAAATGAGGATACTACTAAAATCATACATGTACATTCCCTTTAAAGCAGCAATTCAACAGTTATGAATAGAATCCTCAATACTATATATCCTCTAAACTATCATTCCTTGCAATAATCTTTATAATAATGGAAATGAAAATATCCATGAACATACTATGAAAATGCATCATTCCATGAAAAACTATGTAGCAGTTACAAAAATGACAAAGTTCTCTATGGACTACTACTGAACAATCTCCAAAATATAGTTAGTGTAATAGCAAGTGCAGAATGATGTGTATACTATGCTTCCATTTGCATAAAAAGGGGAGCTCTATTTCACTCAAAAACTTACATATATGTGTTTGCTTGTATATGCACAAATATCTTTGAGAGAACTTACAGACAAATCATCAGTGAATACTTCCAGGTAGGGGAACTGGATGGCTGAGGGAAAAGCGTAGGAAAAAAGTCTTCACTGTACCTTCTGGTGCCCTTGAATTTTGAACCCATGATTATATTACCTAGTCAATACTTTTTTAATTAAAAAAAAGAAGAAAAGATCGTAGGTAATGGGGCAAGGTGCACACTACTTGGATTTGAATCTCACCTCTCAGTTGACAGTATAGCACAACAGGGTTTTAGAGGCAATCTGGACTCGAATTTTTGCTCTGATAACTTACTAGACTGTGTGGGTTTCAGTAAGTTTCTTTAACTGGCCTAGGCCAGTTTTCTCATCTGTAAAATAGGGATAACTCTAAAGAGTGGGCCGGGCACGGTGGCTCACGCCTATAATCCCAGCACTTTGGGAGGCTGAGGCAGGTGGATCACGAGGTCAAGAGATCGAGACCATCCTGGTCAACATGGTGAAACCCCGTCTCTATTAAAAATACAAAAATTAGCTGGGAATGGTGGCGTGCACCTGTAGTCCCAGCTACTCGGGAGGCTGAGGCAGAAGAATTGCTTGAACCCAGGAGGCGGAGGTTGCAGAGAGCCGAGATCGCGCCATTGCACTCCAGCCTGGGTAACAAGAGCAAAACTCTGTCTCAAAAAAAAAAAAAAAAAAAAGAATAGAGTGACTGTCAAGCACATACAAAGGTATGGTTTTAAAGTTATTCCATGATTGGGTAGTAATCTATAATAAATATTCCAATGTTAATCGGTAGATTTAGACTTTTTCAAACTGCTTTGTATTGCCATGCTCAAGTTAGAGCGAAGGACCAAAAACCAGCTACTGAAAAACATTGTATAATTTCCTGTCCTAGAACTTCTATCAGATTGAAAATATCATAGTGAGTTATCTAAGACCTGTCATATGCAAATAAGTGTGCTCTTTAAGCATACAGGCGAATGACTGCAGGCTTAACATGTACCACTTTGTAGCTTTGGCACAGAACCTCAACTAATATATTATAAGTATAAACAAAATGGGGGTCACATCATCGCCTGCATCAGGTAAATCCCATACAGTGGTAGACCTGAATTTTGTGGCTCAACCAACCTGTCCAAACCGACACATTGATAAGGAAATTGACAAGGAAATGAAAAAAATATACCAAGGTTGCTAGTGTGCTTATCCCCTGGGACGGTGGAAAAGGGTGGAACAAATATTATACAAACTATCACACCAAACTTGTGCAACAACTTCTATTAAAACATATAGCCATTAATATTGAAACGATACACACTACATTGCAAATCCACTAGGTGGGAAGAGTGGAGAATGAATAGATAAAATACATACTCACATAGCTGTGGAGTTGCAACTGGAAAGCAAGGTCATAAGAAGTACTTTACATATCTGTGTATAACTGTAACCAGTGTTAAGTGATAGGTACAAAAAGACAAACATTCAGAAAATTACACTAAAAAGAAAACAAGGCCATTTCCAACTCTGCCAAACTTGTTAACTGTGTAATAATAGCTATTCTATTTCCCAAAACATCCTCTTCCCAGCTTAAAAGAGTATCAGACACTGTATACAGAAGCCTTGGAGATCTCTAGATGTTATATTACATGGCACAGAGATCATACTATAAGGTAATTTCACAATGTTACCCCTAGAAGAATTTATGACAAAGTGAAAATATGCCTCATTTGTCTTTCTTGACAATTTAATAAGGTTAGTTTAATCCAGAAGCTTCTTCTTAACAGAGACACATTTTCTGGGTTTGCCTTTTTTAGGTGCTTTGTTTGTGGTACGCCTCTGAAGACTACATTATGAAGCAGTTACCTTTCCAGTATATGAAAGAAGTGTTAAAACCAAAATTCTTCTCTTGAATCTACTTACCATCTAATATTAAGAGTAAACAACTGTGCATGTCTTTCAAATTTCCCAATGAAATAGCATAAATGCTGTTATAGAAAATAAACATACTATCTTTTCAAAGGATAAAAAGTGGGTATGTACTGGGATAGTGTCAACACTTTACATTTAAGACTTCTTCCGTTAATATGTTAGCTGGTTAACAATGGTTACTAGGGGCTGAAGACTCCGGTGGCTAACATAAATGGTGCTTTAACATTACTGGCAAAAATAGGTTATTTCTGCGTTTCCTACCTTTTAATTAAGAGTTGTTCAACGTGGCTGGGCACGGTGGCTCATGTCTGTGATCCTGGCACTTTGGGAGGCCAAGGCGTGTCGATCCTTTGAGCCCAGGAGTTCAAGACCAGCCTGGGCAACATGGCAAAACCCTGTCTCTACAAAAAACTCAAAAATTAGTCAGATGTGGTGGTGTCCACCTGTAGTCCCAGCTCTTGGGAAGCTGAGGTGGGAGAATCGCTTCAGCCCAGCAGGCAGGGGTTGCAGTAAGCTGAGATCACCCCACTGCACTCTAGCTTAGGTGACAGAGCAAGACTCTGTCTCAAAAAAACAAAAAATATTTGTTCAACAATGTCATTTCTGTACACATTAGAAATGGAGTCAGAAAGAATTCTTAGAGATCATTTAGTCCAATGTGCAATTCCAGACAGTACACTGTGATCACCCTGTAAGTCTTAATAGCATTACTAGATTGATCTAGAAGCCACTTGCCATCCTTTGGCATCTTCTATGTACTGGGAAAAAACACTAGAACTCCCACTGAGGATAATGTAACAGTAAGATAGTATAAGCAATACTGTAGTCTCCTTTTTCTTTATTTTACTTAGGAAGTACAGAGTAAGCACTCTACTCACAGTGAAAAGATATACAGGCATCTCAAAACTTCAGAGAAATGAAAACTAGTTACTTCTCACAAGACAGTTTGTTAAACCCTAATATGATCTACCTGTTTCATTCATGGACAAAGATAATGCCCATGATGAAATTATTCGTCCAGTTAATTAGGTAGGAACAAGACTAGAGTCAGTGTTTCCTCTGATACACTATATTCTCATTACTGAATGTAGAACTTATATACAGGCTATTTTATAAGAGTTGAATCTCCAGATGCAATGGGGAAAATGTCTTTATTATTACTATTATCTAGGGTATAAGAGTAGTAATACTGAACTAAAAAATTAGAGATCACTAAAGATTATACTTAAAAGTTGTGTTTATCTACAGAAATCATCCACAAGATTATATGAGCTCTGGATTATTTTCACATTCTGTAATTCTAAGTGGTTACAAAAACTTACTGGATAAGAAGCTTCTGCTTGGAAAAGTTTGGGTAGAAAAAAAGAGTCCATGTAAATTTTGGCATTGGTCTGCTCATAAGACTAATCATGGCTAATATTCATTTCAAAAATTTTTCTTTGTATAATGTGTAGCCGTCAGGATGGTCACATGCAGTCAGTACAGCAGAAAATTTAGCTCAATAAATTATAGGTAACTGAGCTCTGTTCACTTAAAAACTTTTAATAGTTAATTTCAGTATTACATGTTTACTTTTTAGAACATTACCTTTATTTATGACTTAGGTGAAACATGAAATACAGGAGACTAGACTGTTTCAAACCTAATAACGAGGCTTAGTCTTAAAAGAAAAAAAGAAAAGCAAACAAACATACAGAAACCAACAACTATAAATCATATGCTAAAACCAAATAAAATATTCGGTATATCCATACATTAAAAATAACTGAATTCCCTAAAACTTACCTTTCCTTAATCTTTTAACAATAACCTACTCTTAACTTTTCCTCCCTGCTCTGAATCTCTATAGCATACTCTCTGTAATTCATACTGTACTTCTTTATATTATCTATATTGTTTCTATACAGATAAGCATTAATTATATCTCAAACTATACAGTGGGTTCCTTTGAGGAGAAGGGACTTTACAGTATCTAGCACTATATAGGTTGGCATGCACTTTGGGGAACATCACCCTACGGTTCAATTGGAGTGAGAAGGATGATGTATGCTGATGCCAGGATGTAGAACCTAGGAGACTGAGACATAAATTACACATACAGGGTCAACATCTAATAGGTTGCTGTCTGGACAAAGAGGCTAGCATGATTTTGATTTTCTAATACTAAAAACAAAACTAAGGTATAATAATCAACAGTATAACATTTAAATGAAAAAAATGTACAATTTAGTTGCGATCAAGATGAAATATTAAAAAGATATGCTGAAGATATGGTCATTCAATAAAAAGCAGTGTTGACATTGTATGCATGGGCCTTGTGACGATAATCCTCAAAGACCCGTGTTACCTCTTCTACCTTCCTTCGCAGGATGCCTACAGGAGGAAAAGTCACACAGTCATTAATCTAAAGACAAAATATCCCATGAACATAATTTATGTATTCCTTTCGACATACGATTAATAAAAGTTTACATACCAATTTCAATAGCCTTAAGTTTTAGAAAACACATAAGAAAAAAACTCTCATCTATCTGTTTGGAAACTGTGAAGACAATTGACAAGACTGTTTTTTTCTGCTCTCCCTAGCTTTCAGGCAAATAACTGCCTAGTTGACATTTATGTTTTGTTAGAGTGAGGTGTTAACTGATTTTTACTCACTACACCCTCAGAGTGACATATAGGGTAGTTATTACATTGAGAGTACAGGTTTTGGTGGGTCTTAGCTACCTATAAGCAAATGAGTACACTGAGTATATACATTTCTGTTACTTTCTAATAATGATTTATTTAACTTGGTGGTTCTTAAATTTTCTCAGGGCAGAGTACCACAAAATGCCACTAATTTTACCATGTGAAACAGTAACTTTCTGTTAGTAAAACTAAGCTGTTGAAGTAAGCATGATACTCTGAGTTTTTCTATTAACATGGACAAATAACCTTGGTCATTTGTTTTAGTGTCCATTAACGGTTACTAGTGAATAAGACATAACTGGTGCCCAAGAAGAAAACAAATTTACAAGAGAAATACTAAAAATTTTAAACAATATACAGTTGACTCTTGGACAACATAGTTTTGAACTGCACAGGTCCACTATACATGAATTTTCTTCTTACTTCTGCCACACTTGAGACAAGATCACCCTCTCCTCTCTCCTCCTCAGCCTGTTAAACATGAAGACAAAGAGGATGAATACCTTTATGATGATCTAATTCCACTTAATAAATGGTAAATGTTTTTTCTTTTCCTTATGATTTTCTTAATAATATTTTTCTTTCTCTAACTTACTTAATTATAAGAATGTAGTATATATAATATACTATATATTATATATAATATATATATTATACACATATAATATACAAAAGATGTGTTAATAGACTATGTTAGTGGTAAGGCTTCGATCGACAGTAGGCTATTAGTGATTAAGTCTTGGGGAGTCAAAAGTTATATTTGTTTTTTATTTCTGTGGGGATTAACACCCCTAAACCCTGCATTGTTCAAAGGCCAGCTGTAATATACATTAATTTTCTTCAGCCATTTAGAAAAATACTAATGTTATCCAGTTTTTAAAGTATAATACATCATTCTGTCTTATAAAGACATTCTGCAAGATCACACTTTAAGGATAGTGATTTCAATGCTGACTGTCTATAAAAGGCCAGAAAAACAGTATATGTTGAGCCTGGCAAAATATATCTCCTTCTTGTTGTAATAACTAACTGCAGGTACAATTTTTCCCCTAAATAATAGTTTTTAATATGACGGACCACAGATGAGCACTATAACAAACCATTAAGTTGAGATCAGAGGTGTCAACATAAGAACATTCTAGTAATTTACTGATTGACACATATTAAATGCAAAAGGGTACATTTATAACAATTTTAAAAATCAATAAACTGTCAAGAAATACAAGTCAGCATTAAGAGAGCCTTACTATAAATGTTTTATCATGTCTTCTAATTGAATTTCCAGGACTATTTCTGTATTAACATACTTTAAATTTTTTAGGACTTTAATTCTTTAAGGGCAAAAACTGCACAAAGGTACTTAATGTCCAGAATTTTGGTCCCATGACAAGAATCAGTGACTGACTGGTTCCTGCCAGCATATTAAATATGCTATACACATCTGACATTAAAAAATAATTGTACTAAACAATATGAAAACAAGAAAACTATTTCACTCACAATAGTATCAAAAAGAATTATAAAACTTAGGAATAAACTTAACAAATGATGTATAAGACCTGTACACTGACAACAAAAAACATTGCTAAGAAAAACAAATGAATATCTAAATAATTGAAAATATATTCTATGTTCATGGATTAAAAGACTCACTATTGTTAAGATGGCAATTCTCCACAAATTGATCTACGGATTCAATGTAATTGCTATGAAAATTCTAGCACGCTCTTTTATAGAAATAGACAAGCTTACTTTAAATGCATATAGAGAGGCAAAGGATCCAGAACAAAACAATCTTGAAAAATAAGAACAAACTGTAGGACTTAACACTATCCAATTTTAAAACTTAATCAAGTAATCAAGACAGCATGATATTGGCATATAATAGCCATAGAGATCAATGAAACAGAAGCAAAGTCCAGAAATAAAGTTTTATAAGGTACCAAGTCAATTCAATGGTAAAATCATAATCTTTTTCAACAATTGGTTCTGGGACAACTGGATATCTACATCCAAATGAAATCAAACCCCCACCTCTAACTATATACAAAAATCAACTCAAGATGGATTGTCGACCTAAATATAAGTGCTAAAACTATATTTTAAAATACAACAAGAGGCTGGACACAATGGCTCATGCGTGTAATCCCAGCACTTTGGGAGGCTGAACAAGAGAATCACCTGAGGTCAGGAGTTCGAGACCAGCCTGGCCAACACTGTGAAATCCTGTATCTACTAAAAATACAAAAATTAGTGGGGTGTGGTGGCAGGCACCTATAATCCCAGCTGGTCGAGAAGACTGAGACAGGAGAATCACTTGAACCTGGGAGGTAGAGGTTGCAGTGAGCAGAGACTGTGCCACTGCACTCCAGCCTGGGCGACAAGAGTGAAACTCCGTTCAAAAAACAAAAACAAAAACAAAAAACAAAAAACAAACAATGTCCATCAACTGATGAAGGGTTAAAGAAAATATGGTATGACTGTACAATGAAATGATACACAGCAGTACAAAGGAATAAAGTACTGATACATGTTACAACATAGATGAACCTTAAAAATATTATGCTAAATGAAAGAAACCAGACACAAAAGGCAACATATAATATGATTCAATCTATACAAACTCTCCATAAAGGCACAAATCTGTAAAGACAGAAAGTAGATTAGTGGTTGCATGGGGTTTGGGACACAAATGAGGAATAACTGCAAATGGCCAAGAGAAAATTTTGGCGGTAACAAAAGTGTTCTAATACTGGATTGTTTGATGTCTGTACAACTTTATAGGCCTAACTAAATGGCTCTTGGCTAAGGTGGTATATTTGTGTATTAAAAACGTTTTTAAACAATTATTTATTATTTTCAAAGATTTTGGTGAAACTGCTTCCAGGCAGTCTCATTCTGTTTTGGAGACAGATGTTTTCTTCAACTAAGCCTTTTGCAAACACTTTAGGTGAAGATTCAAAAAAGATTATGAAAAGAGATTTAGTCATTAAACCCAAACACAGATTTCTAGAAACTATAATTAATGCTTAAAAAAATTTTAAGTTATACATATAAAGATTATTAGATAAGATTAAATTCACTGTCAAAGAACACAATGTACTTTCATAAACAATGCTATATAGTTTCTCATTTGTCCTAGAAAAAAATTGAGGCAGTGAGAGAAAAAACTACAATAAGATACCATCTCATGCCAGTTAGAATGGCGATCATTAAAAAGTCAGGAAACAACAGCTGTTGGAGAGGATGTGGAGAAGAGGAACACTTTTACACTATTGGTAGGAGTGTAAATTAGTTAACCTTTGTGAAAGACAGTGTGGAGATTCCTCAAGGATCTAGAACTAGAAATACCATTTGACCTAGCAATTGCATTAGTGGGTATATGCTCAAAGAATTATAAATCATTCTACTATAAAGACACATACACACATATGTTTATTGTGGCACTATTCACAATAGCAAAGACTTGGAACCAACCCTAATGCCCATCAATGATAGACTGGATAAAGAAAATGTGGCACATATACACCATGGAATACTATGCAGCCATAAAAAAAGATGAGCTCATGTCCTTTCCAGGGACAAGGATGAAGCTGAAAACCATCATTCTCAGGAAACTAACACAGGAACAGAAAACCAAACACCGCATGTTCTCACTCATAAATGGGAGTTGAACAATAAGAACATATGGACACAGGGGAGGGAAACATCACACACTGGGGCCTGTTGGAGGGTGGGGACTAGTGGAGGAATAGCATTAGGAGAAATACCTAATATAGATGACAGGGTCATGGGTGCAGCAAACCACCATGGCATATGTATACCTATATAACAAACCTGCACATTCTGCACGTATAACTAGAACTTAAAGTATAAAATAATAATAATAATGATCCTGACAATAAAATGGTTAAAGATATAAATGGGCAACTTATAAAATGACAAATTATTTATAAACATTTTCAAAATACTCAGCCTTGCTAGTAACCAGAGGAATCCAAATTAAACCAGGAAAATATTATTTTCACCTATAAATTTTGACAAGGAATGATCACGATGGTGGTGGTGGTGGTGGTGGTGGTGGTCTTGGTGGTGGTGGTAGTGATTACAGAAATGGTACCGGAAAGAGTGCAGAAAAATAGGTCCACCCTAATGAATTTCTCGTGAAAATATAAATTAGTACAACCTACCTGGAAGGATATATCAAAAGCTTTTAAAACAGACATTACTACTGATTTAGCATTTTAACTTCTAAGAATTTTATTTATATACAGTAATCATGGATGTACACCTTAAAATTTACCTACAGCTAGGTTTTTACTGCAGCATGATTTAAAACAGCAAAAAGCTTTGAAATATTAACTAATATCTAACAATGGGCTATTAACTAAACAAACTATGGTATATCCATATAAAGCAATATTTAGCAGCCATTAAAATGTAGAATGATTAATAACATGGAAAGATGCTCATGTACACGTCAGCTTTGTATCTATTTCTCCATCAAAAGCTAAATACAGTATGCTGTGTAAATATCAGGCAACAAATAAATTGAAACCATATATTGGACCTCAATCTCATGCCAGGTATTGCTAAATTCTGAAGATACAAAAATAATTGAGATATTATCTCTATCAAGAAGCTCAAATTCCAGTAAACAGACATGTAAATAAATAACCGCAATATTATATGATAAATGCTAACACTATATTATGTAGAACACAGCGTGGATACAAAGAAGGGGATAAACAACTATTATAATGATGAGCCAAGGAAGTCAAGGAAGGCTTCATAAACCGTCTTGACAAGGGAGCAGCTACCAGGCAGATGATGATGGAGTAGAGTACTCCAGGCAAATGAAACTGAACATGAGAAAATACAGAAGAGGAAAGAATATCAGGCATTTAGAAAACCATAAATACTTCTTTGAGATATGAGGCTGGAGAACCAGAGAGGGGTTAGATTATGCAAAGTACTTTGTATATTATGCAAATAATTGTATTTATCATTGGGCAATGAGAACTAGTGAAGGGTTTTAATCAAGAGATGACTAGAATAGAGTGTGATTTTATCAAGATCATCTTGAAAGCATTGTGAAAGTGAATCATAATGGGGTAAGACTAGGGGCAGGAGACCAATAAGGTCACCAGTTAGAGATTCAGCACATTTATTTACCACTGCTCCCTTCCAAAACATTTGTAAAATAGCAGTAAAGATAATTTTTAAAAAAGAAAAAGACAAAAGCATAAAATCTTAAGGACAAAAACATGAAGGAGACAACAATAAAACTGTAAAAATTGCAACTGGATTTGTACAAGGGAACCCTAGAAAGAATATGGAATTAGTAGAGCTAGGTAATTCAAAGTGGTGTTGAAAGTGAAGCTACAAACAGAATTGTGAAAGCATAAGAAACAGACCTCTCTTCTCATCTGGGCAATTCTCCCTACCCAAGTCGTGGAGATAATTTTCCTTAGGAGAAGGTGAACCGAATGAGCTCTGGATGAGGAATACCAGGCAGAGCAGAGGGCAAATATTCTGTACCAAAATAGGAATTAAGTCAAAGTTATACGAGGGATAAAGTGAAAGCCTACAAGCTGAACACTGAGCCTGCAGTCTCTTCTCTAACAGTTCCCAGAAAAACTGGCTTAACAGTAAGCTTATCTCTAGCCAGGAGCTGGAAGTTTCTTCTCCAGAGGATTTGTCCAGCTAAAGAGAAAAATCCTAAAGACCACAGTTAGAGGTCCCCCAGTGAAAAGTTGTAGCCAAATTATCCTATAGTAAGTTAACAAGCCCTACCTATAAAACTTTTCAGTGTATCATTCTTGAATATAAGTGAACAATCAAGAATCACTAGATATTTGAGGAAAGCTTCTAACATAAGACTGAAACAAAACAGAAATATAAAGAAAGCTAAGAGAAATAATACAGAAAGAATAAAATATACATTTTAAAAAATCATTGATATCCTCAAAGAGATAATACTGAATTTGTGAAATAAGAACAGGATGCTATTTAAAAAGTACATACATATAATCATAAAACAACACAACAGGTTCTTGCAAAATTAAACTTACAGCAGAAATCATCAGTAGAAAGACAAATAAACAGTTGAGTACATACCCCAGAAAATTTAACAAAAATATAATGGGAAAATAGGAGAAAAAATAAATTTAGATCAGTCCAGGACATCAAACATTAGAATAACAGTATTTCCAGAAAGAATGAGCAAAAACTTAATTCAAGAAAAACAGACCCAAACTGAAAGAAATTAATTCCTTGAGACACCAATAATAGGCTCAGTGGATGAAACAGATCCACACCAAAACACATCATCTGATATTTTGGTATTTTGAGGACAATCCTAAAATCTTCCATTGAAAAAGTAAAACACACAAATGAAAAGTTCACATGAGGTTCAGGAATCAAAATGGCCCTCAGAGTTAGAAAACAACAAAACAACTTCTTCAAAAGTTCCAGGGAAAATTATTTCCAAGCTAAAATTCAATACCCAATATTATTGATTAGATGTGAGGATAGAATAAATATCTTTTCAGACAGGCAAGGTCTCAAAAAGTTTCCTTCCCTTCCTATGCACTGTTTCTGGAAACTGCTAGATTATGTGCTATATCAGAAACAAGGGAACAAACCAAGAAACAGAAGTATAAGTAAGAGCCATGAAACTGGAGAACCAGTAAAGAGTAGAGGGAATACAAGAATGCTATAGAAGGGAGACCCTAGCCGAGCAGCAGACCAAGAAAGCAACAATTACAGACTGCAGTATAGAGATTAGCGGACTCTGGCAGAGATGAATCCAAGAAGATGCAACTGATAAATTTAAAGTAAAAGCAGGGACTTAGAGAATAAATTACTGAAAGTATATAGAAAACTAAGCAAATAAAGATTCAAAGGAAAATAAAACTTGTAAAAGGAAGGAGACATAATATGCTACATGGCCAGGCTGCAAATAACATTTATGCAATCATAATTCAAATATTAAATATTGATCTATGTGAAATTTATAATATATACATAATAGGATGAGGAAAATATGTGTGCATACACATACCACACATACACGTACATGTGTATATATATATATATGTGATATAAAAGAGTTAAAGTCTCCTTTCCACCCATTTGGAAAGTCAGTAGAGAAGGCCTAATATGAAAAAACTAAAAAGTAACAGTACATGATGTTAAAAAAATATAAAAATAAGTAGTTGCAAAATTCAGCTAAAATAAGTGAAAGTGATTATCCCTGGGGGAGTAAGAAAATAAGGTATAGACAAGGAGCTGATGTTTTCATCAACCTGAAAAAAATTACTCTATATTTCAAGGTAGGGGACAAAGAAAGCCTGAAGTAGCAATGTGGTGGTGGGGAAACTAGTGAATAGAAAGGATTCAAGAGCTATTTAAGAAGTATAATCATCATCACTTACTGAAGAAGTAGAAATAGCCTGCTTTAGATTCCTGAGTAAATAACAGTAGCCTTTTACTGAGAAAAAAGAAAAGGAGTTACAGATCTGAGAGACCTAGGAGAGTATGAAAATAATGAGTTTAGTTTTAGACAAGTTTAATTTGGGCCTTTGGGATATCTATGTGCAGATGTTTGTTAACATGGAGCTTTTTAATGGATAGTAAAAGAACCCTTAGTGAAATTGACAGTTGGAGATGACAACTAGGTTTTTTAAATTGCTGATGATCAGAAATGCCTTAAAAGAGAATGCAGTAGTCCTTCCTTTGGCATGGTTTCACTTTATGGGGTTTCAGTTACCAGTGGTCAACTGTGGTCAGAAAATGTTATATAAAAAATTCTAGAAATAAACCATGTATAAGTTTTAAATTGCACACTATTCTGAGTAGTGTGATGAAATCTTACACAGTTCAGCTCTGCCCTGCCCAGAATGTGAATCATCCCTTTGTCTAACACATCCATGCTGTATAAGCTACCCTCCAACCCATAAGTCACTTATTAAAAACAAGGAGAGTTCACAAATCAATAATCTAAATTCTTACCTTAAGAAAACAGAAAAAGAGCAAAATTAATCCAAAGCAAGCAGAATGAAGAAAATAATAAAGAGTTGTTATCAATGAAATTGCAAACAGAAACACCATAGAAAAACATCAAGACAAAAAGCTGACTCTGAAAAAAAAATCAATAAAATTAATAAACCTCTAGCAAGACAGAAAAAAAAAAAATAGAGAAAACACAAATCACCAAATCCAGGAAACAGGGTATACCACTACAGATCCTACTGCCATTAAAAGGATAAAAAGGAAATCCTATGAACAAATTAACACTTATAAATTCAACCACTTAACAGGAATGCACCAATTCCTAAAAGACTACAAACTATGATAACTCAACCAAGATGAAACAGATAATCTGAATAGTCCTAGAAACATTAAAGAAATTCAATTTGTAATTTAAAAGCTCTCAAAAACAAAATATCCAGGCCCAGATAATTTTACTGGAAAATTCTACCAAGCACTTAAAGAAGAATTAATACCAATTCTTCACAAATCCTTCTAAAAAAATAAAGGCCAGCATTATACTATCACTAAAACCTGGCAGAAACAGTAAAAGAAAACAAAACAAAAAATGCCCCAAACTACCAACCAATAAATATCATGATTACTTGAAAATCTCTCTTACATTTAAAAACCCTCAACAAAATACTAGCAAACCAAATCCTACAATGTATAAAAGAAATTATAAACCCAGACCAAGTAGAATTTATTCCACATATGTAAGGCTGACTCAACATTTAAAATACATCAACATAGGCCAGGTGCAGTGGCTCATGCCTGTAATCCCAGCACTTTGGGAGGCTGAGGCAGGTGGAACACCTGATGTCAGGAGTTCGTAACCAGCCTGACCAACATGGCGATACCCTGTCTCTACTAAAATTACAAAATTAGCTGGGCATAGTGGTGCATGCCTGTAATCCCAGCTACTTGGGAGGCTGAGGCAAGAGAATCGGTTGAACCTGCAAGGCATAGGTTGCAGTGAGGCAAGACTGCACCATTGCACTCCAGCCTGGGCAACAAGAGTGAAACTCCATCTCAAAAAAAACAAATACACACATACACACACACACACACACACACACACACACAGACACACACACACACACACACAATCCACTGTATCATGACATAGAGAAGAAAAATCATGATTATGGCAATTGCTGCAGAAAAGAAATTTGACTAAATCCAGTACCTGTTCATAGTAAAACAAACAAACAAAAACTCCCCACAGGGGGAATTACCTCAACTCGATAAAGGACATCTACAAAAAAAAAAAAAAAAAAAAAAAAATCTACAAATAACATCACACTTAAGGTGAAAGACTGAAGACTTTCTGCATAAGATCAAGAACAAGGCAAGGATGTCTGCTCTCATCACTACTACTCAACATAGTATACTGGAAGTTCTAGTCAGTGCAAAAAGACAAGAAAAAGAAATAAATGGCATACAGATTGGAAAGGAAAAATAATACTCTGACTATTTGCAGATGACATAACTGCGTATAAGGAAAATTCCGAGGAATCCACACAAAAAATCTCCTAGAACTAACAAGTGAGTTCAGCAAGATTAAAGGATATAAAATTAACACACAAAAATTGTGTGTTGATTTTACACTAACAAAAACATGTGTTTGTTATATAATACCATTTATAATCACTACAAAGTAATGAAATACTAAGGTATAAATCTAACAAAACCAAAACATGTATGTGATGTGGGTGATGAAAATTATACAATGCTAATTAAAGAAATCAAAGAATACCTAGATAAATTTTGGGACATATCACGTTCATGAATGGGAAGGCTCAACATAGTAAAGATGTGAATTCTCCCCAAATTTATCTATAAGTTAAACGTAATTCCTATCAAATGCCAGGAAATCTTTATGGAAATTAAAACAATCTTGACAGAGAAGAATAAAGTGGGAGGACTCATTCTACCAGATATTAAGGCTTACTATATGGCTATAGTAATGAAAGCATTAGGGGAAGACACATAGACCCACGGTAGAGAGACCTCAAAAAAGACCCACACAAATACGTCAAACAGATTTTTTTAAGGCACAAGAGCAATTCAGTTGAGGAAGAATACTTTTTTCAAAAATGGTGCTGGAACAACTGGATTATCTGTAGGAAAAAAACCTTAATCTAAACTTCCTATCTTATATAAAAATTAAATCAAAATGGATCACGGCCTTAAATGTTAAATGATAAAACTTGTAGAAAAAAGATATAGGAAAAAAATTTTGGGATATGGGGCTAGGCAAAAAGTTCTTAGACTGGACACCAGAAACACAATCCGTAAAATAAAACTGATAAAATGAATTGTACCAAAATTAAAAAATTTTTGTTCTGTGAACAACTCTAGTAAGACAATGAATAGATAGGCTACAGACTGGGAGAAAATATTTGCAAACCACATATGTGACAAAAGACTTGCATCTAGAACACATGAAGAATTCTCAAAACTCAACAGTAAAAAACAATTCGATTAGAAAATGGACAGAAGACACAAACAGGCATTTTAGTGAAAAGTTTATACTGATGGGAAATAAGTACAAGAAAAGGTTCGACACCATCATTCATCAGGGAAAAGCAAGTTAAAACTGCCATTATATCACTACACCTCCACTACAAGAGCTAAAATGAAAAATAGCGTAAACACCAAATGCTGATGAGCACACAGACAAAGTGGATCACTCACACACAGCTGGGGACATGTAAAATGGTACAGCCACTCTGGAAAATAATGTGGCAGTTTTTAAACGCACAACAATCATATGATCCACCAATTGTACTCCCGGACATCTATCCCAGAGAAATGAAAAACTTATGTTCACAAAAGAACCTGTACATAAATGTTCACAGCAGCTTTATTCATAGTGTCCTAAAACTGAAAACAGTCTAGATGTCCTGCAACAGGTGAATGGTTAAACAAACTGCAGTATATACATACCATGGAATATTACTCAGTAATAGAAAGAATCAAACTATTGATACACACAGAAACACAATGAATCTTTGGAAAATTATGCTGAGGGGGGGGAAAGCCAAACCCAAAAGGTTACATGCTGTATGACTCTATTTATATATTTTGAAATGATAAAATTTTAGAAATAGAAAATAGATTTGTGGTTGCCAAGGAGTTAATGAGGAAATGCAGGTACAGTGGTGGGTAAGAGAATTTTGTAGAAGGGAGGGAAGGTGAATGCTGTGATAAAAGGCAGAACATGAGGAAATATGGTATGAAGCTGTTCTGTATCTTGACTATGGTGGTAGATATATAAATCTACATGTGATAAAACTGTACAGAACTAAATACACATACACAAGTAAAACTGGGGAAATCTGAAGGAGATTAGATTTTATCAATATGAATATCCTGGTTGTAATACTGTACTACAGTTTTGCAAGATGTTGCTTCTGAGGAAAACCAGGTAAAAAATTAACATGACTTCTATATTATTCTACAATTACCTCAATAGAAATTTCAATTAAAAAAAGACCAACACACACAAATAAGTTTTGATTCTCAACCTCTTTTCCTAGAACTGCCAGCTCAGTAGCCATGTAATATGACCCCCAATTTATGTTAGGCAACAGGTTTACCAAAATCTGTTCTGTTTACCATGGCTGGCCATCTTTTTCAGTCTTTACCATATGTTTCCTCATTGTTGTCTGCCTGCTAAGCCAATGCCACGTTTTAAGGTTTCAGTTACTGTCGAATCTACCTTCTATGTTAGTTAGGTAGGCTGCTGTTCAAAAGCAACCTTGAAATCTTAGGGACCTGCAATAATTAAGGTTTATTTCTCATTCAGAAACAGAGGAAGGGAAAGATACAGGGAGAGTGGGAGAGAGGGAAGAGGAAGAAGAGAGAGAATACTGTCCTTCCACTACTCATAGCTACTTTTAAGATATCCAGTTTATTAAAATCAAAGTTACACTCAGAATAAATGTACTTGAGTTCTTAGTGCTAAGTATGTCTGATGGGAAAAAGTATTTACAGAGATGTACAAAATTCCATTTCCACCATGAGAATACACATACTGGTCTTGCCACTGATACAGTAAAGTGATGACAAGATACTCTGCTTGTATATAGCACTGCCCTTCACACAAAATTAATAAAAATACATTTCAAGGAACAGTGTAAAAGAAAAGATGGTGAAAGCATCCTGAATTCTTGGAGGCAGAGGAGAACAAAGTAGTAGAATTATTATATCTTAAGTGGTCTTTATTTAGTCATCCTATTGAAATTATTACTTATTATTCAAGTCTCATTTCAAATTCTACTTTTCTAGGAAATCAACTGCATATTATGTTCTTCTTCCTTTACCATACCTCTACCCCCTCACTTTGTACCTGTTCAACGCAGAGATGCCATTAATATTTATACCTCCTACACGGAGATACACAATGGCTTGGCATATAGTAGATGCTTTGTATTTAGAGTCACAACTACTGTGTGGTTTCAACTTGTATCTAAAAGAACACCTTCCAATTATATAGCACTTGAGTTTTCAAAATGCCAATAGATATTATCCCATTTGATTTCCACAATACCCTGGGATGCAGCAAATAATTAAAAACTCAAGAAAGTTAAGTTAACTCCCAAAGGCCAAAGCTGATGAATTTCTACTAGGACCTGTATCTTTAGACTCCCATATAACAGTGCTTTTCCTGTTACAGTGTACTAGTTTGCCAAATGCTGTGAAATTTTTAAATAAAAAGTATTATGCTGAGCTAATAACTGGCACCACAGCATAATACTATTTGTTGTCCCTTCAAACACTGAAGTGCTCAGAATGAGGCTGGCCTATCTGAATCCCATCTGGCAAAGTTTAATTGGTGAAATACCATCAGGTTACCTTATCCATGAGGTGGCAATTGATTAGGGGCCCCAAAACAGCATTAGAGTAAGACTCCAGTGTACTGTATTTGTTTTTTGGTCACTAACAGAAAGAAAATTTCTTTGGAGAAAAAATGTGTCCTTCTCACAAACAATACATATTCTGCTATTTGGAAGTGATTTAAATTATGTTACATATTTCATCTGGGGAGTCTCTCAAGCTTTAGGAAATTCACTTGGGCACAAAATGTACATAAGTAGGATTAGTGAGAAATCTACTTTTGCAGATGTATTGAGTGTATTTCAAATCTGGATTTACATATAGAAAAGCAAGTTTGGGAAGTGGAGCTCTGAGAATGTTAACCACCACATGCATGCGCTTTCCTAACAGGAGCTAACACTTGCTCAATTGTAATCTTAGTACCATAATCAAACCTACAAAAAGTTCTTTAGAATCAAGAGACAAAGGTGTGACAACAAATCTATTTTGTCTGTAAAGGGGAACAAAGATGAGCAAGTGGTTAATAAACAGTGGAAAGAGATAAAATACCTTTCAATTAACTGCACTGGGAACAACCAAGTGTCTCTGTTGCGGTTAGAGAAACGCTAAAAGTGAGCCTCACTAACAGAGATGTCTTTGTGTTGCTGCCGAATCTCAGGCAGATCAAGGGCATTTGCTTTTCAAGTAAGCGAAGTGGAACATTATACTCGAGAGCACAAAAGATGACCTCACCAATCAACCAATACCACAAAGATTTCCCAAAGAATTAAAGAAAAAGATGAAGTAAATGAAACAACCTTGCTCAGTAAATTAGATTCTATTCTAGAAGATGAAAGACGAACAAGGCACTTTAATGGGAATTCAAAGGCATCTTTTGGCATCTCAGCATCTGATACTCTTCAGATATGAGAGGGATGAAAGTAATTCATAAAGAGATTTTTAGCTCAGGTATGGTGGCTCATGCCTGTAATCCCCACACTTTGGGAGGTCAAGGCGGGTGGATCACTTGAGGCCAGGAGTTTGAGACCAGCCTGGCCAATACCATGAGACCAGACAGGCCAATACTTGTCTCTACCAAAAAATACAAAAATTAGCCGGGCATGGTGGTGTATGTCTGTAGTCCCAGCTACTCAGGAGGCTGTGAGGCAGGAGAATCACTTGAACCAGGAGGCAGAGGTTGCAGTGAGCGAAGATCATGCCACTGCACTCCAGTCTGAATGACAGAGTGAGACTCTGTCTCAAAATATATATGTATATTTTAAAAATCTTTCTTATCTGGACCAAAGCTTCTTAAAAAAATATCCAACACCAAAAAGTCTAACTTAAAACAATCCCCTCAGACAATAAATATTAACACTGGGTAAATATGAAGTATAATTATGACATATCACACAAAACTGCTTCTCTAAAAATGACCCTATGACATTTTATGCATGAGTTAGCTCAAATCATGAGAGACAACTAAGAATGTTTTACATCAAAAAAATAAGGTGTTCATGGCCATTCAGCTTAGTACTAATGGGATTGTATTTTAGAAATATTACAAAATCTCATATGGCACTTATAATTACTCTAAGGAGTAACTCTACCCTAAATAGCAGGCTAAATGTTGTGAGCAGCTATTAAATAATTATGTGGTTCTTTTCCTTAAGAGACTGCAATAATTATGGATGAAATATATTTTAGTCTTGAAGCTTTGGGATACTTTATGAAAGAAATAAAATGCCATGAAATACTCAGTGGACTTTCAAATAATTACAAGCATAAGATTTCCCATTGCCTATGCCATTATTGGAGTGTTTGATAAATATTAACAGATATGATATGGTTTGGTACATGAAGAAAAAGAAAATGCCTATCTGTCAACCCATGTTGCCTCTCTAGGAGAAGTAGCACCATATACTTAAAACTAGTAACAAATTGGCTCAGATGGATTGTCAACTCTGTCGTAAGTGGTCCCAGAAGAACTGGAGTTGCCACAGTTTCAATGACTTCCAACTCAGAAGACAGATGTGTGACTGCAGCATTGCCATCAAGTCAACCTCAAAATAATGTTGTAAATTTTTTCAAAGAGAATAACAAGAGGGGGAAAACTGGTATCTGACCATAGTTATTATTAACTCTCAATTATCTACACTAATTTGGACAAAAAGGCATAGTTAATGTTAAACAAAGGAGGGTATCAAATGTAAAAATTGGTCATTATTTACACATTTCCAAATCACGTTTTCTTTTAAACACAGTCTCACTGTCACCCAGGCTGGGGTGCAGTGTTACAATCATGGCTCACTGTAGCCTCAAACTCTCAAGCTCAATCCTCCTATTTCAGTCTCCCAAGTAGCTGGAACCACAGGTGTGTGCTACCACACCCAGCTATTTCTTTTTTTAAGAGATGAGGTCTCACTTTGCTGCCCAGGCTGGTTTCGCATCCTGGGCTCAAGCAATCCACCCACCTCAGCCTTCTGAAGTGCTGGGATTGCAGGCATGAGTGATAGTGCCCAGCCTCCAAATCACTTTAAAGAGCCGACTTTTTAGTTAAATATGTGATCCTCTTAGTGTAACAGTTGTCATGTTTTATGATGGAAAAAATGTGTATCAAAGTTAAAGATATTAAATCATAAAAACATTTCCCAGAATCCTTTTAAAATAAAGATTTGACCTTATATACAAGTTGAAAATTTCTCTTTAGTAAAAAACTATAGTATTTGTATTGTTAATATAACACATCTATTACTTTTTCTACAACTATTATTCGAGTAGGAATAAATGGATTCATTGAGCTTGCTCTTAAAACTTTTTCAGTCCACAGATCATTTCAGCATATATTATCCAATTAACCACTAAAAAAACAAAATAACAAAAAAACCCACCTCTCTAAGACAGCATAATTAAACCCTGCCACTCTTAATTTCTTCATCTTGTCATTTCCTGATATGAAAAAGAAAGGCATCTTGGGTGGGGAATGGCAAAAAGGAGCACACAGAGTCAAGAAATACCAGGCTTTTGGATCATACTTTATCACGGCCTCCTTTGTCTCAGTTGAAAACCAGTATGAAATCTCATCACCTCTCCAGTTCAAATAAATTTTCAGTAAAAAAGTAACTCACAGTAATCATTACTCTTTACTGTTTTACTCTTTTTATCCTGTGTTGACTTAGAACTTTTCCCAGCTACCTAGAACTTACATCCTATCCAAAGTACTATCACCCTTTGAAAACCTTTGTCCTCTACTATTAGGTACATGACTAAGATTTGCTTTTATAGTCAGTGATGCCTATATTACAACTGTTTTAAGAGCACACCGGAAGAAAGATATCATTCTGATAATAAGGAAGTCTGGATCCTGGTCCTAGCTCTGCCATTAATTAGCTGTGTGTTCTTAAGAAAGTCATTCAACCTCTCTGAGCCACAGTTTCTCCATTTAAATAAAATAAGTCCCTTTCAATGCTAACAATCTTAATTTTATTAAGGAAACACTGGCTGAAAGCCTTGAGATTTCATTTATGACAAAGAGGATCCCTGCCAAGAGAAAACAAAAATCGCTATAATTTTTCTCTACAGTTCAAATTACATTTTGACACCTTCTTCACCTCTACCCGAGAAGCACTGATCATTGTAGAAAAACATGCAACAGGAAGACAATTAAGTCAAACATTGTTTAATCTTATTCCTCAGTGTTTTCCAGTTACTGACACTCACATCTAAGCAGTTCTTATAACTTCTCTGGGTAAGTGGTTTTTGGTGATAATCTACCTGGAACTGCCTTCCAATTTAATAGCTACCTTTTGAACCACAAGACCCTTCTTTTCTCTTACCTGACCTCATAAACATAGTAAATTCTGATAATCAGTAACCAGTTCTGCCCCTACCATTTACTGACAATGCTTCTTTTAATCCTTACAAAACCCCTAAAAGGTAGATATTATCCTTCATTTTAAAAATGAAGATAAAGACTCAGAGAGATTAAGTAACAATTAAGGTCACACAATAATTACGTGGTAATGCCTTGACTTGAACCCATATCTTTCTGACTTAGAAACCTCTCCCCCATCAGGTAGTTTTAAAAAATATTCAAGCAATATATAATTTAACCTCCCTCTGATAATTCAAAACAGTTTCAAAATGGATAGGATATTTTTTCCTTAACACAGGAGAGAAGGAAGTAAATATGAATGATGATATAGGTATGTCTGGAAGGGGAAAGAAGCTGAAGAAGTTCATGGTTGATGACCTCTATTAATGTAGAAAATGAAAAATCTAGAATGCCAAATAATAAAATTTGTATTATTTTAAGGCCACATCTTTAAAAGTATTAACTCTGGTTAACTAGCTCCCATTTATCTTAATTTCTTAGACTTCATTATATTCTAAATTTAGACAAAGTCTATAAAAATGATTTCCCCCCAATTTTTATCTTAAATCTATAGGAAAGTTAGAGAGAATATTAAAAACCATACACTTGTATGCCTTTTACCTAGATTAACCCACTGTTACCATTTTGCCACAAATTGCTAAATCTTTCTCTTCGCAAATTTTTGCTGAAAGTAACCTACAGACACGAAAATTCTCTAAATAACGTAGGCTGCATCTTCTAGGAATAAGGATTTTTTTCCTACATAATCATAACAACTATTGCATTTGGTAAAATAAACAATTCCTTAATATCATTTAATACATAGTCCATATTCAATTCCCCAGTATTCTAAACAATATCTTTTTAGTTTTGATCAGTACCTAATCAAGGTTAACAAGGTAGACTTGAATGTTATGCCTCTTTTAATCTAAGACTATCCAGTTATTTTTGTTTGTTTGTTTTGAATTTTGTTTCCCATAACGAAGAGTCCAAGCCAATTATCTTTCAGAATGTCTCACACATAGAGTGCCTGATTATTGCCTTGAGATTAGATTCAAGTTAAACATTTTGGGGTAAGAATACTACATCATCTTTCAGAATGTCTCACATGTGGAATATCTGATTATTTTCTTATTATTAGATTCAACTTAAAATTTTTTGATAAGACTACTATATAAATGATATTGTATACGTCTTATCATGTCAGATCAAGAGGCACATAAAGTCGAGTTATCCTACTATTGGAGAGGCTAAGTTTGATCACTTCGTTAAAGTGATACATGTCAGATAGCTGTTATAAAGGCATGTTTTGTCCTTTGTAATTATTCAGTAATCTATGGAGTGATATTTTTGAAATCACATAAATATCCTATACTCCAACAATCTTAAACTCAATGGTTTTAGCATTCATTGACAATCCTTGCCTGAATCAATTATTTTGCTGTGGTTGCAAAACGGCTCCTTTCCTCATTGTACAATTAAAAAGTGTAAACTTTATGGTATGTAAATTATGCCTCAAAAAACTGTTTTGAAAAAATTAACTCAGCAACTTATAGACTGTATTGGGTCCATCTACTGCTAGCATCTTTTTCTGCCAAGAAATGACAGTTTGAACATTTTACAAATGAGGCAGGGTGTTCAAGATGAGGGTGAGCTTAATAAAAGGATTCTATTGAAAGTTTTTTTAATGGTAGTTTTCTAATTGTATCATTCCTTCTTTTAATAATTAGCTGGTATGCTTCTGTAAAGACTTTCTCGTGTACTTCCTTTTTTTTTTTTTTTTTTGGAATATCATTATAGACTCATGGGCTTTTCTTTTCCCTCAATCTATTATAATCTACTACTATTACTATTCTTTTTGATGTTCAAACCATCCTAATGTGGCCAGTGGGAGTCCCAACAAGCACAATCTTGTGCCCTGATATAACCTTATTAGTCACTGAACAATGATTGCTTTCTTTTTTTTTTTTTTTTTTATTGCATTTTAGGTTTGGGGGTACATGTGAAGAACATGGAAGATTGTTGCATAGGTACACACATGGCAGTGTGATTTGCTGCCTTCCTCCCCATCACCTATATCTGGCATTTCTCCCCCATGCTATCCCTCCCCAACTCCCCCACCCCCCACTATCCCTCCCCTTTTTCCCCCGACAGACCCCAGTGTGTGATACTCCCCCTCCCCTGTGTCCATGTGTTCCCATTGTTCAACACCCGCCTATGAGTGAGAACATGCGGTGTTTGATTATCTGTTCCTGTGTCAGTTTGCTGAGAATGATGGTTTCCAGGTTCATCCATGTCCCTACAAAGGACACGAACTCATCGTTTTTGATGGCTGCATAATATTCCATGGTGTATATGTGCCACATTTTCCCTGTCCAGTCTATCATCGATGGGCATTTGGGTTGGTTCCAGGTCTTTGCTATTGTAAACTGTGCTGCAATGAACATTCGTGTGCATGTGTCCTTATAGTAGAACGATTTATAGTCTTTTGGATATATACCCAGTAATGGGATTGCTGGATCAAATGGAATTTCTATTTCTAGGTCCTTGAGGAATCGCCACACCGTCTTCCACAATGGTTGAACTAATTTACACTCCCACCAACAGTGTAAAAGCGTTCCTATTTCTCCACATCCTCTCCAGCATCTGTTGTCTCCAGATTTTTTAATGATCGCCATTCTAACTGGCGTGAGATGGTATCTCAATGTAGTTTTGATTTGCATTTCTCTAATGACCAGTGAGGATGAGCATTTTTTCTTTTTTTTTTTTTTTTTTTTTTTTTTTTTTTCTCTTTTTTTTTTTTTTATTGCATTTTAGGTTTGGGGGTACATGTGAAGAACATGGAAGATTGTTGCATAGGTACACACATGGCAGTGTGCTTTGCTGCCTTCCTCCCCATCACCTATATCTGGCATTTCTCCCCATGCTATCCCTCCCCAACTCCCCACCCCCCCACTATCCCTCCCCTTTTTCCCCCGACAGACCCCAGTGTGTGATACTCCCCTCCCTGTGTCCATGTGTTCCCATTGTTCAACACCCGCCTATGAGTGAGAACATGCGGTGTTTGATTTTCTGTTCCTGTGTCAGTTTGCTGAGAATGATGGTTTCCAGGTTCATCCATGTCCCTACAAAGGACACGAACTCATCGTTTTTGATGGCTGCATAATATTCCATGGTGTATATGTGCCACATTTTCCCTGTCCAGTCTATCATCGATGGGCATTTGGGTTGGTTCCAGGTCTTTGCTATTGTAAACTGTGCTGCAATGAACATTCGTGTGCATGTGTCCTTATAGTAGAACGATTTATAGTCTTTTGGATATATGCCCAGTAATGGGATTGCTGGATCAAATGGAATTTCTATTTCTAGGTCCTTGAGGAATCGCCACACCGTCTTCCACAATGGTTGAACTAATTTACACTCCCACCAACAGTGTAAAAGCGTTCCTATTTCTCCACATCCTCTCCAGCATCTGTTGTCTCCAGATTTTTTAATGATCGCCATTCTAACTGGCGTGAGATGGTATCTCAATGTAGTTTTGATTTGCATTTCTCTAATGACCAGTGATGATGAGCATTTTTTCATATGTTTGTTGGATTCATGTATGTCTTCTTTTGTAAAGTGTCTGTTCATATCCTTCGCCCACTTTTGAATGGGCTTGTTTGTTTTTTTCTTGTAAATGTGTTTCAGTTCTTTGTAGATTCTGGTTATCAGCCCTTTGTCAGATGGGTAGACTGCAAAAATTTTTTCCATTCTGTTGGTTGCCGATTCACTCTAATGACTGTTTCTTTTGCTGTGCAGAAGCTATGGAGTTTGATTAGGTCCCATTTGTCTATTTTGGCTTTTGTTGCCACTGCTTTTGGTGTTTTGGTCATGAAGTCCTTGCCTACACCTATGTCCTGAATGGTTTTGCCTAGATTTTCTTCTAGGGTTTTTATGGTGTTAGGTCTTATGTTTAAGTCTTTAATCCATCTGGAGTTAATTTTAGTGTAAGGTGTCAGGAAGGGGTCCAGCTTCTGCTTTCTGCACATGACTAGCCAGTTTTCCCAACACCATTTATTAAACAGGGACTCGCTTCCACATTGTTTGTTTTTGTCAGGTTTGTCAAAGATCAGGTGGTTGTAGATGTGTTGTGTTGCGTCGGAGGTCTCTGTCCTGTTCCATTGGTCTATATCTCTGTTTTGGTACCAGTACCATGCTGTTTTGATTACTGTAGCTTTGTAGTATAATTTGAAGTCCGGGAGTGTGATGCCTCCAGCTTTGTTCTTTTTGCTTAGAATTGACTTGGCTATGCGGGCTCTCTTTTGGTTCCATATGAAGTTTAAGGTGGTTTTTTCCAGTTCTTCAAAGAAGGTCATTGGTAGCTTGACAGAGATAGCATTGAATCTGTAAATTACTTTGGGCAGTATGGCCATTTTGACAATATTGATTCTTCCTAGCCATGAACATGGAATATTTCTCCATCTGTTTGTGTCCTCTCTTATTTCATTGAGCAGTGGTTTGTAGTTCTCCTTGAAGAGGTCCTTTACGTTCCTTGTTAGTTGTATTCCTAGGTATTTTATTCTGTTTGTAGCGGTTGTGAATGGCAGTTGGTTCTTGATTTGGCTATCTTTAAGTCTGTTATTGGTGTATAGGAATGCTTGTGATTTTTGCACATTGATTTTATATCCTGAGACTTTGCTGAAGTTGCTTATCAGTTTCAGGAGATTTTGGGCTGAGACGATGGGGTTTTCTAGATATACAATCATATCGTCTGCAAATAGAGACAATTTGACTTTCTCCTTTCCTATTTGAATACCCTTTATTTCTTTTTCTTGCCTGATTGCTCTGGCTAGAACTTCCAGTACTATATTGAATAGGAGTGGTGAGAAAGGACATCCTTGTCTAGTGCCAGATTTCAAAGGGAATGCTTCTAGTTTTTGCCCATTCAGTATGATACTGGCTGTTGGTTTGTTGTAAATAGCTTTTATCATTTTGAGATACGTTCCATCAATACCTAGTTTATTGAGAGTTTTTAGCATAAAGGGCTATTGAATTTTGTCAAAGGCCTTCTCTGCATCAATTGAGATTATCATGTGGTTTTTGTCTTTGGTTCTGTTTATGTGGTGGATTATGTTTATAGATTTGCGTATGTTGAACCAGCCTTGCATCCCCGGGATGAAGCCTACTTGATCATGGTGGATAAGCTTTTTGATGTGCTGTTGCAATCGGTTTACCAGTATTTTATTGAAGATTTTTGCATCTATGTTCATCATGGATATTGGCCTGAAGTTTTCTTTTCTTGCTGAGTCTCTGCCAGGTTTTGGTATCAGGATGATGTTGGTCTCATAAAATGATTTAGGAAGGATTCCCTCTCTTTGGATTGTTTGGAATAGTTTCAAAAGGAATGGTACCAGCTCCTCTTTGTATGTCTGGTAGAATTCGGCTGTGAACCCATCTGGACCTGGGCTTTTTTGGGTGGTAGGCTCTTAATTGCTGCCTCAACTTCAGACCTTGTTATTGGTCTATTCAGGGTTTCGACTTCTTCCTGGTTTAGGCTTGGGAGGATGCATGTGTCCAGGAATTTATCCATTTCTTCCAGGTTTACTAGTTTATGTGCATAGAGTTGTTTGTAATAATCTCTGATGATGGTTTGAATTTCTGTGGAATCTGTGGTGATATCCCCTTTATCGTTTTTTATTGCATTTATTTGATTATTTTCTCTTTTCTTTTTTATTAATCTGGCTAGTGGTCTGTCTATTTTGTTGACCTTTTCAAAAAACCAGCTCCTGGATTTGTTGATTTTTTGAAGAGTTTTTCGTGTCTCTATCTCCTTCAGTTCTCCTCTGATCTTAGTTATTTCTTGTCTTCTGCTAGGTTTTGAGTTTTTTTGATCTTGCTCCTCTAGCTCTTTCAATTTTGATGATAGGGTGTCAATTTTAGATCTCTCCTTGCTTTTCATGTGGGCATTTATTGCTATATACTTTCCTCTAGAGACTGCTTTAAATGTGTCCCAGAGATTCTGGTATGTCGTGTCTTCGTTCTCGTTGGTTTCAAAGAACATCTTCATTTCTGCCTTCATTTCATTGTTTATCCAGTCAATATTCAAGAGCCAGTTGTTCAGTTTCCATGAAGCTGTGTGGTTCTGAGTCAGTTTCTGAGTTCTGAGTTCTAACTTGATTGCACTGTGGTCTGAGAGACTGTTTGTTATGATTTCTGTTCTTTTGCATTTGCTGAGGAGTGATTTACTTCCAATTATGTGGTCAATTTTAGAGTAGGTGTGATGTGGTGCTGAGAAGAATGTATATTCTGTGGATCTGGGGTGGAGAGTTCTGTAAATGTCTATTAGGTTTGCTTGATCCAGGTGTGAGTTCAAGTCCTGGATATCCTTGTTAATTTTCTGTCTTGTTGATCTGTCTAACATTGACAACGGGGTGTTCAAGTCTCCCACTATTATTGTGTGGGAATCTAAGTCTCTAATGATTGCTTTCTTACACAAGAAGTCCCAAGCTCACTCTGTACTTTCCCAGCCTGAGGCATGAGATTAGACACTTCCCCAAGAAGACTTGGTTCATTTTAGAATGGCATTTAAAAGAAACCAAGATCTAGGTTCTGGGTGTGCTCATTGCTACTGGGGTGTGTCTGTCATTGCTTCTAGGCCCTTTCTGTGTATAGAATAAAGGAGCAGGAATTCATTACTGATAACTTAAATTCAAATTTATAATGCAAATACAAAAGAAGAGGAAAAACAACTTGTATCTCTTTGACTTTCAATGAAAATCTTGACTTCTATTGTCCCTAATATGCTTTGCTTTATTTCTCAATATATATGAAATGGTAGTAATATTGGTATTATAATTCTGAAACCAATAATAGACCTATTAAGAAAGTTTGAAATTTCTTTGCAGTTCCTTATATCCTTAAGATGACATCCTAGAAGTATGCATCATCAAGAACACTATATTCAAAAGTTATCTGAACTAGGAGATTGTTATAAATTAGTTACATAGGTTTGTTTGGTTTCAGTATGTATTCAACTTTAGTATCTGTCTTCCTTCTCATTAAGTTTTACTTAATTCTAATTTTTGGTATGTAAAACATTTATATGGCCCTCAGGTCAAAACTGTATAAAAAGGCATATTCATAGAAGTCTTGCTCCTATTCCAGTTCTATGTTCCCTATTCCTATCCATCCTCTATTTTCATTAATTTCCAGTTTATCCCATATGTATTTCATTGAAAAAAATAAGGAATTACAGTGTTTCAGAACTAAAATAGACATACTGTGAGTCAAACAACACCCATACAACAGCTTTTATATGAGTTTGTTCATGGAGAACACAACCTGACATGTAACACATTTTCTACTTGCAATAAATACAGAGAGTGGCATAGAAGCAAACTCCCACCTGAATTCCTATCAATCCACTGCAGAGAGTCCATATGGGCATTCAGAATTCTGCAGATCTGCTGGAGCTAAAAACACATATAAGACTTTTAGATTATGATTATTCTGAGGTGGTAAATAAAAAATAAACATAAGAAATTGACATTAGGAAGTGGCTTTTAATTTCTTATGGTAAGAAATGGACTGAGAATTACTAAATACTAATTTTTTTTTGCTAATTCATATTTGCAATGGTCATTATCTTTATGTATTGGTTCAATTTAATTATTTTGTAACTGCCAGGAATTGGATATCTATAATTCAATAAGAAACTGACTACCACAGTATAAAGAACATTAAGAAATATTTTACAAGATAATGAATTCATCATATAAAAAATTAAAAATAGCAGCATTTGTCAACCAAATCAGTAATTTTTTAAACATAGTCATACTCAGTTACCGAGTATGTGGGAAAATAGGTACAATTCATATATAGCCAAAAGTCATATAAATTGACTCAACTTTTCAAAATGTAAACTTTTATGATACATATCAAAAGCTTTAAAATATTCATACCTTCTGACTCAGTATATTCTATTTCCAGGAACCTATCCAGAGTAGATAATCAAATCTAAATAAGTGGTGATTACTGAACTATTTTATATTGGCCAAAGATTGGAAACAATATCTCTACCAATTAAAAAATGATTAAATATATTAAAGTCACCCCTGATGAAATATTATAGTACCATTAAAACCCACGTTTTCAAAGAATGGTTAAAATTTTTGAGAAAGACCATTAATGAATATTAAGTAAAGACAGAATACAAAAAGTTATATAGTTTCCAGTACTCTTTAAAACAAAAGAAGTATTTTTAGCAGCCAAGCAAAAAAGACTAGAAAGAAATACGCTGGTATATTATCAGGGTACTGGTAATATAGATGACTTAATTTTCCTTATGGATTTTTATAAGGAAATGTGACTGAATAACACAGTGCATAATATGAACTTGCTTAATAAAAATTTTAGACATTAGGTGGTCTTTCCCATCGCCCCTCACCAAAAAAGGGGGAATAAAAACAGATAAATCTCATCACTGTGAATACTGGAACACACAGCTTCTATTTTTCTACCCTGGTATATGACACAGAGTAATAAAGCTTTGCTGATCTGGTTAAATACATTATCTACAGGTATATTATTGTTCAGAAAATGTTTTTCCTGTTTCTTGTCCAAGGATTTATGGTATCTGCAAAAAGAGCTATCACTGATTTCTTCCTTCTTTTATTCTGCAATCAAACAGCAATTACCCTTTAATTGACTCATCTTAAACATCCCAATCACCCCTGCCAGGAAAACAAAAAGACTCAAACCATTTACTACCCAGTACTAAAATAAAATAAAACAATCCAGGGCTAAGTAGAGAAAATGGACAACAGAATTATAGTCTCCTTTTACTAAATTGGTTGCGAACACTCCACTTATATTAATTCAACACAGAGAAACTAGAAATCAGCTCTGCTGCATGTCTAAATCTGCATATATTTACCTATGCATCAAAATATTACAACAGAACAATTTTGAATTTTGTAATTACAATGGTAATCTAGTATTTCATTAAGAGAAAATCAGTATTTTGCAAACTCTTTATCATTTGTTTGAACACAGGGACATGGTAGCATGAATAACTCCACACTAATTTATATTTGTCTTTGTTCAACTTTAGATTCACCCAAAGTAGAGAATGGCATAATTTTTATAGCTGGAAGGGACTTAAAGATCATTTAGTCTATCCTTGACATTTTGCAAAAGGAGCCAAGACCCAGAGAGATTAAATGACTTAAACAAAATACTAATACTTTCTCAGCTATAAAATGCTGTATCTTTAAAATTTAAAAAACGGTAATATGTATGTAGATAAAGAACTGTCTGTATATAATTGAACAAAGAGCTTACTAAAGAATGATCGCCACTTATGTATATGTCATTCATCTTCACCTACCCAGAACCTGGCCTCACTCCTAATTATAATTAACTGATAGAAAGCACAATGGGAACTCCCACAATGGGAGATCCCTCTTACTATTACTGCCACAGAGTGGCAGTGGGAAAAGGAGGACTCCATTTAGCTGCTAAGACAATAGGGAAAGGTACAGGAAATAAGCTCTTTAATTAGAGTATAGAAAAAGGAAAAACCAATTCTTTCTTATTGCCAAATTAATTCACAGCACCTTAACTCTAATTGGAGCCTCAGCTGTATCTTCCACTGATATAATACATGTATTATGAGCTAAATAGTATTCTATGGGGTAGGTGAAAACCTAATAACCATATTTCACTAAGTTTCTATAGAAAAATGTAAAGCCTCAAATAGTCAACCTAACAAATGTTAAAATGCAATCTGATAATAATAAATTAAGGATTGCCTTGTTATGTCTAACAGACACAAGCATACCTACTAACACGTATATGAGTATGTAAACAAATATGTAAAAAGAGGAATGAACTGTCTAATAAGTGAATAGAAAAATAAACACAGGTACATACTTACTTATGTGAAGAATAAGGGAGAAAACCCTGACAACTTAGGGAAGAGTAATATTTTCACCTTCCTGGGAATAACTACAAAAGCTCACAATCTTTTCTGCCTCTAAATGTTTCCTGCTCCACTTACCACACCCAAGGGGCTTCATATCTCTAGAGGCAGGTAAGAAACCGTACAGAAGACAGAAGAACGGGACTAGCTTAAAGGAACCACAGAATGCTAATTTCTTTTTAGAGACAGGATCTCACTCTGTCACCCAGGCTGGAGCACAGTGGTACAAGCATAGCTCACTGCAGCTTTCAACTCCTGGGCTCAAGTGATCCTCTCACCTCAGCCTCCAGAGTAGGTAGGACTATAGATATGTACCACCATGCCCAGATAGATTTCTTCATTTTTTATAGGGACAGGATCTCACTATGTTGCCCAGGCTGGTCTCAATCTCTTGGTCTAAAGCAATCTTCTTGCCTCGGCCTCCCAAAGTGCTGGGATTATAGGCATGAACCACCATACCTGGCGGGAAAGACCAATTTCATACTAAATCTTGGTTGTCTAAGTACACAAAGCAGTAAACACACCGGATCAGTAGTGTCAGCAGAACTTCCAAATGTATTCAGGTGATTAACAATGTCCTTGAGATCTTGGGCCATTTGTTTCAGCTGAGCATCTATACTTTCTGCTAATCTGTAACTGAAAAGGCAAGTGAAATAAAGGATACTACCTTGTTATTGACATATAAACATGACACTGCCAATCGGATTTGCCCCAATTCCCATATCTTTTCAGTGGATCTCAGTTATGACCAATGATATATTTTCATGGATGCAGCATTTGTGACCTTATTATTACCACATTCTAAAAAAACTCCAAATGAGAAGGCTTTTATCTACCTTGCCATTTTTACCATCACCTATTCATCCTCTAGGTGAATGCTGTGGGGGATCCGAAGAGCAAAGGAATCCTTTAAGGTGTCAAAATACACCTATAGGACATTTACATATGAAAGAGAAGTTATTTAGGGTTTGGCAATATTCAACAAATGCTGAGATGTCTTCAATGATTTTGAATACACAAATTTTCAAAATAAAATCTCATATAAATATACACCATCAGGCAAAAAGATGTTTTGAGAATAAGCTTCATAATAATCAAAGATAGACAAATCTGTTAAGTTCACAAGTTACTTAAATTCTCAAGATTTCTACCCAAACTACACACACACACACACACACAGACACACACACACACACAACCCAGTCAATAAATATGTTTATGAGAATTAAAGTGGCCAGAGGATTTTTCAACCTTAATGTGTATAAAAATTAAAAGAGTCAATTAGATTTGTAGGTAACTACTGCCTTTCTATGGCATAGTACTTATGCCATAGAACTGGTTGCCTAGATGACTGAAGATTCTGGCGAATATTTCATCACAATATAAATCTGGGCCAGGCGCAGTGGCTCACACCTGACACCCCAGCACTTTGAGAGGCCGAGGAGAGTGGATCACGAGGTCAAGAGTTCGAGACCAGCTTGGCCAACATGGTGAAAGTCCATCCCTACTAAAAATACAAAAAATTAGTCAGGCGTGGTGGTACGCACCTGTAATCCCAGCCACTCAGGAGGCTGAGGCAGGAGAATTGCTTGAACCCAGCAGGTGGAGGTTGCAGTGAGCCGAGATCGTGCCACTGCACTCCAGCCTGGGTGACACAGCAACACTTCATCTTGGAAAAAAAAAATATGCAAATATATGTGTGTGTGTGTGTGTGTGTGTCTGTGTGTGTATAAATCTGACTACCAAAGAGCAACTAGACAGGAACTAACGTCTCAAATATTTCTTTAAACTACAGTTAGGATCTTATGGTCAAAAATGTAACTACATGTTTCAAAAAAAAAAAAAGAATGCATAGAAAACAATACAAAGAAAAGAAAAATTCACAAAGGTTGAAATACAAAAGCAGAAACTGATTTAAGTTAGTACAGATTAGTTGTACTTACCACATTTAATGCTGCTACAAAAAAGTTAACTTGCAAGCATATTAAAGATAGGCCCAGTCTTAACTCATAATAAGTCATTGATAAAATGAGTCAAATTTAATCCCAATCTACATTATGTTGCACATTCATACAAATTCTAATACTTAATAAATTGGCCAATTATCAAACCTCAGTTCCAGAGAAATAAAGTTACTTTGGGAACATTGGCACTGTATTGACAGGAGGTAAAGGCTGAAGAGCTCACAAATAAAATACAGCCCTCCTAAGACATTGACCAAATCATTCCATTTTTGAAAGCTATACAGTTTGCCTTCAGATTAACAAACTGCCTTTAAAATAACAAATTATTTATCACTAAAGCAATTGCATGAACATTAGTTTTAGCAGAATCAACATAAATAGGAGACCACAAATATCCCACAATACCATGACACCACACACATAAAATTTGTACTTCTAATTTAAGAACAAATTTGACAAATACAAAAACTTTATGATGAACATGCATAAGGTTGAGAGTAATAACAGTACACAGAATGCTATAAAATAAAATTGCCAGAATTATTTCCTCATTTACAAGCATCTAGAAAAGATCAGCAGAAAACAGTCAAACGAATTGATAAATGTCAACTACAAAAGCTTGTCCTTTTCTACCAATTTGTATTCCTTGCCTTCCGATTTGACTTTTCCCCTCTGTTCCTGGAATATTCTCATAAAGAGTAAGTCCTGTCCCATTCTTAGGTCTTTAATTCAGTTACTTACGTCTCCACACGCGCCTCATCTGCATTCTGCAGATAATGACATCCACTCTGGTCACTCATAGACTCCTCTAAACAAGTCAACAGAAATTCTAGTTCCTGCTGCTGTGACAGGATAAAATCCAATTCTTGTTCCAACCTGAATAAAATAAGTTAATAAAAGGGCTGATGAAAGGAATTTGGAGGGACAAAAAAAAAGTTAACAAACTACAGAAGGAAAAAAACACTGAATGAAAAGATAGGTCTTTAATCTTTCAACCTGGGAAATCTAAGTTTCTACCTTTTCTGATCCAGTTTCACTTTGTTCACTTCTCCATGTAAAATACAAATCTATAAAGAGAAATAAGAATACAATAATATAAACATTTGAATTTATATAACAATTTTAGAGCGATATTAATTTTCTCAAATATACTTCAAATACAAATAATTTCCTTTCATTCAGGGTACTTATTACGTAAGGAATATATTTTGAGCTGCTCACCAATATTGGAATAGAAAATTAACCACAGGGCTGGGTATGGTGGCTCATGCCTATAATCCTAGCACTTTGGGAGGCTAAGGCAGGAGGATCACTTGAGCCTAGGAGTTTGATACCAGACTAGGCAACACAGGGAGACCCTATCTCTACTAAAAAAACACACACACAATTAGCTAGGGGGTGCTGGTGTGACCCTGTGGTCCCAGCTACTTGGGAAGCTGAAGGGGGGAGGATTGCTTGAACCAGGCAGATTGAGACTGCAGTAAGCTGTGATTGCACCACTGTGCTCCAGCCTAGGTGACAGAGCAAGACCCTGTCTCGAAAAACAAAAACATAAACAAAACAACAACAACAAAGAAAACCACAAAACACAGGTCTATTCTCTTGTGTTCATCTGCAAATACTTGTGCAATGTAGGTAGATTAATGAAAATATCTTCTTACCATCTCACCATTTTCAATCAATGTACGGTTCCAAGCATTGACCTGAGTGGCCTGGAGAAGAAAGCACTTCTCTTGTTCTTCCAGCTCAAGGTTCCACTCATTTACAAGACCCTCCAGTTGACCATATGTCATCACAGGAGTTGGTACTACACTAAAACATAAAAGGATGCAGGATGATCCAATAATCATACTTTAAAAAGTGTGATCAGATTTTAAGAACAAACACAGGAGGACTCTCAGAAGAAAACAGCATGTAAGGAGTTTCTCATACCTGCTCCCAAAGAAAACAACCATAACTGGTAAAGATGATTAAAAAAAAAAAACCCTCAAAGTCACTTGAAATTATCCTAGGGGAATACAGTAAATAAAGATTTATTAAGAAACCTACTAAATCATAGCAAGAAGAGCTAAAGTCTGTGCCATAGTCTACTCCTTCTCTTCCCCTCATTGCAGTTCAGTGTAACAGAAGTTCCTTTGTGGGCAGGCATAGCTAAGGAGATAGGATTCCCTCTCCCCTAGCTCTTAGTCAAAGTGACCCATTCCCTGTGTGAGTAGTATCCACCAGAGAGTGGGCATTCCCTACTGGGCAGAACCATGCAGAACTCCAATTCCCCTGCCAAGTGGTAACAAAAAAGGTTCAGCAACTAGCTGATCTTTGATCCCTTGACCCACAGAGCCAGCCAATGCTGATTCCTCTGCTGGGGCAGTGTCAGCAGGGCTCAGTGGGAAGGTAATCATCTATTCCCTACCTGGCAGACACAGGCACAGTTCCAATTCCTCTATCAGCATTCTTTCTGTGGGATCCAATGACAAGCTGAACCTAAATTCCTACCCAGTTGCAACAAGGCTCAATGAGGTAGAGTCAGGCAGGGTTAGTCACCATTAGGCTTCACCTCTTGCCTCTTGGTGTCAGAGACACCCAGTGGGGGGACTGGATCTCTATACTCATCCAGCATCATTACAACTGAACAAGGGAATTCAAGTTGGGGGTTGGAGGGATCCCCACGTCCTACCACCTGTGGGGTCAGCAATACTCAATGAGGAGCTTGACCTCCACATCCACTGGCAAAGCCAAGACTAAATGAGGTAGAGCAAAGAATGCCTAGTCAGTACTTTGTCCCCCTTCTCCCATGAGCCTGTGTCAGTTGGGCCCAGTAGAGAGATTAGCCTTCATACCAACCAAGGAGGCTGAAAGAAATGATATGAGGCATAGTAGTTGACATCCTGCTTCTTCCCTCCCTTGTATCAGTGGGGCCAACAGGAAGCTGAAATTCTGCCTCCACCTGCAGCAAATAAGCAGTATGAGTCAGTCCTCCACTTCCCCTTGATCTGGGGGCTCCAGGGCCCAGCTGGGAGCTGAACTTATATCTCCACTTACCGGCAATAAAGTGGTAGCATGCTGTGTTCACCTTTCATGAGGGATGAGTCAGGGGGGCCAAGCAGGGAGCAGAGTTTCCATACCATCCATTTTCATTAAGACAGCATGAATAAGTGCTCCACTTTTGCTGGAGTAGTGTGGGTAACGTCCAGTGCGAAGCTGAACATACAAACACACCCACCCCTTGTACTACATGTCAATAAAGAGATGCTTGATGAAAAAAAAGATGGAAATAGGACCTAAACTTTCCTAACATAATAGACAAAATGTCCAGGATAAAATTTTAAACATTACCCATCATATGAAAACCCAGAAAACCCACAACTTGAAAGAGGAAAGACAATCAATAGGTGCCACAATTGAGAAGTATCAGATATTGGAATTATCTGAAAAGAATTTTAAAGCTACCATAAAAAAAAAGGCCCAAACAAGCCATTTCAAATTTTCTTGAAACAAATGAAAAAATAGAAAATCTCAGCAAAGAAATAGAAATTATGAAAAACAACCAAATGAAAAATATAGAACTGAAATGTAAAATAACCAAAATAATAAGCGCACCTAAGGAGTTTTATAAGAGAATGGAGTCAACAGAGGACAGAATCAGAAAACTTGATGACAAATAGAGTTTACAGAAAAACAAAGAAAAAATTCGCAGAAGCAAATGAAAAAAGTCTCGAGGACTTGGAGGACAATAATAAAAGAGGTAACATTTGTATAATAATAGTTTCAGAAAGAGAGAATGGGACTAAAAAAGTCTTCAAAAAAATAAAGATTGAAAACTCTCAATATTCATCAAAAGATATAAACTCATAGATTCCAGAAGCTGGACAAACCCCAAACAGAATAACTTAAATCCATGCTAAGACACAAAATAATTAAACTTCTAAAAACTACAGACAGAGAAAAAAAATCTTGAAAGCAACCAGAAAGAAAAAATGCATTACTTAAAAGGGAATATCAGTTTAGATGACAGCAGATTTCCCATCTAAAACCATGGAAGCTAGAATAAAGTAACACAACATTCTTCAAGAACTGAATGAAAAAAAGTGTCAACAATGACTTCTGTATCTCGTGAAAATGTCCTTCAGAAATGAAGGGGTAGATAAAGATATTCTCACACAAAGTCAAATCAAGATTCTCAGCAAACTGACACAAGAACAGAAAATCAAACACCGCATGTTCTCACTCATAGGTGGGTGTTGAACAATGAGAACACAGGGACACAGGGAGGGGGAGCGTCACACACTGGGGTCTGTGGGGGGGGAAATAGGGGAGGGACAGAGGAGGGTGGGGAGTTGGGGAGAGATAGCCTGGGGAGAAATGCCAGATATAGGTGATGGGGAGGAAGGCAGCAAATCACACTGCCATGTGTGTACCTATGCAACAATCTTCCATGTTCTTCACATGCACCCCAAAACCTAAAATGCAATTTAAAAAAATTGAAATACAAGCCACTCTGTAATAACAACAACAAAAAGATAATTTGTTGCTAGCAAACCTACCCTTGAAGATGAGTTAAACAGAAAGGAAATGAAAACAGAAGGCTTGAAACATCATATAAAGCAGCGATCCCCAACCTTTTTGGCACCAGGAACTGGTTTTGTGGGAGACAATTTTTCCACAGACAGCGGGAGGGGCCTGGGGGAGAATCACCAGGCATTAGATTCTCATAAGGAGCACACAATCTAGATCCCTTGCATGTGCAGTTTACTACAGGATTCGTGCTTCTATGAGTCTAATATCTGACCTGACAGGAGACTGAGCTAAGGCAGTAATGCATGCTCACCTCCTGCTCACCTCTTGCTGTGTGGTCAGGTTCCTAACAGGCTACAAATCAGTACTGGTCTTCGGCCCAGGGGTTGAGGACCCCTGATATAAAGGAAGGAATATCAAATGGGTATAGACAAGGGTAAATATACTACTCTGCTTCTCATGAGTTTCTTAAATCATTTGATGGCTGAAGTAAAAATTATAACCCCATGTGATGTGATAGTCAATTACACAGAAGAAACGGCTGAGATAACCATACTTAAAAGCGAAGAAGGGTAAAAGGAATTAAATGGAATTAAGGTTTTTACACTTCACCCAAAGTGGTAAAATGTTGGTATGACTACATTGCTGTAAGTAACACATGTATCTGTAATACCCAGAGCAACCAGTAATAAAGCTATACAAAATACTGTATTTAAAAACACTATAAACAGAACAAGATTACACCCCCAAGTATTCAAACCACCCACAGAAGGGTTAAAAAAAAGAAAGAGAAGAATACAAATTAAAGGCAACAAACAAATAAAATGGCAGAATAATTACCTTAAATATAAATGTGCTAAATATACCAATTAAAATACAGAGACTGGAAGAGTGGATAAAAAATGATCCAGCAATATACTGTCTATAAGAAATTCACTTCAAATACAAGGATATATTAATAGATCGTTTGAAAGTAAAAGAATGAAAAGAATGTACCATGCAAGGTTCATTTTTAAAAAAGAAATATCGGCCGGACATGGTGGCTCAGGCCTGTAATCCCAGCACTTTGGGAGGCCGAGGCAGGTGGATCACGAGGTCAAGAGATCGAGACCATCTTGGCCAACATGGTGAAACCCCATCTCTACTAAAAAATACAAAAATTAGCTGGGTGTGGTGGTGCATGCCGGTAGTCCCAGCTACTCGGGAGGTTGAGGCAGGAGAATTGCTTGAACCCGGGAGGCGGAGGTTGCAGCGAGCCGAGATCGCACCACTGCACTCCAGCCTGGCGACGGGGGCAAGACTCCATCTCAAAAAAAAAAAAAAAAGAAAGAAAGAAAGAAAGAAATAGCTATCAGGTAAAGTGGACTACAGAGCAAAGAAAATTACTAGAACCAAAGAGAGACATTACACAGTGATAAAGGAATCAAGGCACCAGGAAGGCTAACAATCCCAAATGTGTAAGCAACCAAACAAGAAAGCCTCAAAATACATGAAGTAAAAACTGATAGAGCTAAAGGGAGAAACAGATAAATCCATAATTAAAGGCAGGGACTTCAAAAAGCCACTCCCCACAACTGAAAAAACGACTAGACAGAAAGACTCCAATAATACAGAATCTGAAATTACAGTGAAGCAATAGAATCTAATTTACATAAATAGAACTTTCCACCCTACAGCAGAAAACACAATTTTCAAATGTCCATGGAACATTCATCAAGACAGACTGTGTCCTCACCCACAAAACAAATCTAAATAAATTTAAAAGAACTGAAATCATACAAAGCATATTCTAACATCACGATGGCATCGAACTAGAGATCAGTACAGAGAAAAACAACAAGAACATCTCCAAACACTTGGATATTAAACAACACACTTCTAAATAATAAATTAGTCAGAGGAATTCACAAAGGAAGTTTAAAAATTATACAGAGCTGAATGAAATCACAACATAAGATAATATGTAGGTCACAGTTAAGCAAGTGTTGAGTGGGATATTTATAGCACTAAATGTGTACTTTGGAAAAAGTCTCAAATCAACAGTCTGAGTTCACACCTCAACAAACTAGAAAAAGAGTAAATGAACCCAGTGCAACCAGAAGGAAGGAAATAATAGATATCAGCGAAATTGAAAACATGAAAAGAATAGAGAATAATCAATTAAACAGAAGCTGGCTCTTTGGGAAAAGATCATTAAAACTGATAAAAGACAGACACAAACTACTAATATCAGAAATGAAACAGAATATCCCTACAACCATTAAAAGGACAATAATGGAATATGAACAATTTTATACCCATACATTTAACAACATAACAAATGAACCAATTCCTTACAAAACCATGCATTCATCAAAGATGAACTAGATAACCTGAATAGTTGTAGAACGATTAAATAAATTGATTTGTAATTCAAAAGCCCCTTTAGCCTAAAGCCCCTTTAGCGGGGCATGGTGGCTCATGCCTATAATCCCAGCACTTTGGGAGGCCGAGGTGGGCAGATCACTTGAGGTCAGGAGTTCGAGTCCAGCCTCGCCAACATGGTGAAACCTGTCTCTACTAAAAATATAAAAATTAGCCAGAAGTGGTGGTGGGCACCTGTAATCTCAACTACTTGGGAGGCCTCAGCCGAGGCAGGAGAATCACTTGAACCTGGGAGGTGGAAGATGCAGTGAGCTAAGATCTCAACACTGCACTCCGGCCCAGGAGACAAAGTGAGACTCCTTCCCAATAAATAAATAAATAAATACCCCTTTAAAAGAAAGACACAGGCCCAGAAGGTTTCACTAGAGAATTCTGCCAACATTTTATGAATTTACACAAATTTTACACTTTCTTTTATTAAACAGAAAACAGAATACTTTCCAGATCATTTTTATAGAGCCAATATTACCCTGATATCAAAACTAGAGACATAAAAAAAGAAAACTACAGACTACTAGCTCTCATGAACTTAGATACAGAAGTCCTTATAGTACCAGGAAACCAAATTTTTAAAAATGTATCAAAAATTACACACCATGATCAAGTGGGATTTATTTCTCATATGCAGGGCTGGTTGAACATCTGAAAAACAATCAGTGTAATCCACCACTTCACCAAGATAAAGAAAAAAATCTTAAAAGACTGTATCAATTGAGGCTGAAAAAGCATTTGACACAAATTGATTTTTGACAAAGGTGCATAAGCAATTCAGGGGGAAGATAGCCTTTCAATAAATGATGTTGGAAAAACTCGACATCCACAGACAAAAAAAAATTAATCTTGACCTAAACCTCACACCTTATATAAAAACTGACTCAAAATGGATCACAAGCTTAAATGTAAAATGTGAAACTATAAAACTTTTAAGAAAAAAATAGAAGAAAATCTTTGGGATCTAGGGCTAATAAAAAGATTTATTATAATTGACACTAAAAGCACAATTCATTAAATGAAAATGTGATAAATTATAACTCATCAATTAAAAGTTTTTATTCTACAAAAGGACCCTGTTAAGAGGATAAAAAGCCAAGTTACACAGTTAAAGAATATACTTACAAGCCACATATCTGACAAAAGACTGGCATCTAGAGTATATAACAAACTCTCCAAACCAAACAGTAAAAAATCAAATAATCCAAGTAGAAAATGGACAAAGATATGAATAGACATTTCACCAAAGAGGATCCACTGATGGCAAATAAACATGTGAAGAGATGTTCAAGATCATTAGTCATCAGGGAAATGCAAATCAAAACCACAATGAGATATCACTTCACATCTGTCAGAAGAGCTAAAATAAAAAGTAGTGACAACACCAAATCCTGGCAAGAATGTAGACAATCTGAATCACCCATACGTTTCTAGTGGGCGTGTAAAATGGCACAGTACTCTGGAAAAGAACTTGACAGTTTCTTAAAAAAGCAAAACAAAACAAAAAAACATGTAACTACCATATTACCCAACAACTGCACTCCTAGGCATTTACCCCAGAGGAATGAGACTTATATTCCTAAAAAACCTGTACACTAATGTTCACATCAGCTTTTTTCATAATATCCAAAAAACTGGAAACAACCTATATGTCCATCAACAGGTGAATGGATAAATAAACCGTTGTGCATCCACAATGCCATGGAATACTACTCAGAAATAACAAAGAACAAACTATTGATGCACATGACAACTTGGGTGGATCAGAAGGAATTACGCTGAATTAAAAAATCCAATCCCCAAAGGTCACATATGTATGACTCTATCTGTACAACACTCTTGAAATGTCAAGATTATAGAAATAGAGAACAGATTAATTGTTGCTCAGAGTCAAGGAAAGGAGGAGAGTGGGTGTGGCTATACAAGGGCAACAGGAGGAATCCTTGCAGTGATAGAACTGTTCTGTATTTGACTGTAGCAATATTAATATCTTGGTTGTGATATTATACTATAGTACTGTTAAGATGTTATCATTGGATGAAATGATATAAAGACCATACAGAATGTTGTGTATTATTTCTTACATATACATGTGACTTTATAATTATCTCAAAATAAAAAGTTTAATTTAAAAAATGAACAAATACTAGAGAGAAGCATAGTATACAAGCTCCAGAACTTGACTGTCTGAATTTTAATCCTACTCAACCATTAACAAGTATGCGACTATGAGCAGATTACAAAATCTCTAAATGCTCTTGTTTTCTCATCTATAAAATGGGAACGAAAATAGTGCCTACCTCATAGGGTTACTGTGAGGAAAAATGACATGATGCCTGTAATGCACTGTCATCTTGTTAATATAAGTAATTACATAATAAGTGGTAGCTATTATTAGTGATAATAATGATTATATTATAACGATATTCAGACGGCAAAGGTGTGCTGTTGGTTGTCTCAACTGCCTAAGCTACAGAAATCTTTCTAACTGTTTCCTCAACTCGGTCATGTAGCTAACTTTCAAATATTCTAAAGCTATCCAAGAAAATGTCTTGTACATGATAAATAAAATAAAACACATGCAAATTTTAAATAAATAGGCTTACCTAACAGTTGAAGTATAAGGTACAAGGTTTTGAAACCCTCCTGATGATAGTTGTTGGTTCACAGTAAAGCCACTGGTGACTGTGGTGGTAGTGGTGGTGGTGACTGTGGGTGGTGGGGCATCGTTGAAGTTGTAACTGGAAAATAAAGTGTATACCAGTTAGTAAGATGAGAAATTTATTTAAGCCTTGATCATTCAGATTTAAAATTATGGGAGGCATTTTTAAACATACAAATTTGACTCAAAGTTGTGGATTTGTACTTAACACTGTTGTAATACAAAATAATATATGGCAGGCGAGTATACTGGCTCAACTTTCCAACTGAATACTAAAAACTCATGGATAAATTCATAGAAAAATAAAACTTCTAACCAGCCCAATAACTATGAAAGAAATCAAATCAATCCTCAAAATTCTTCTAATAAAGAAAATTCTAGTCCCAGATGCCATCGCTGGTAAGTTTTACTGAACTTTCAAGAAAAGAAAAATTGCAATTTATAAAAGATCTCTGTACATCTATATCTTTGCATACTTACATGACTGTATCTGTGTAATTAATTCCTAGAAATAAAATTTATAGATCAAAGTATCAGCATGCTCTAAATTTTAATGTAACTTGCCAAATTGCCCTATCTAAATGATTTTGCCAATTTATGTCTCTATCAATAGGAAAGAGTGCCTATTTCTCTATACCACAGCCAATACTGGGCATACATTTTTGCAAACCCTAGGAAAAAGCCTCTCAAAGTTTTATCTACAGCCAAGACCTCTCTCCTATGTGTCTTTTTCGGTTACACCTCTATTAGAATGTCCTGCTCTCTATAGATAAAATCCTAAGCATACTTCATGGCTTGACTCAAATTCTTTGTTCCCCATGTTTATCACCCACTTCTCTCCTACTTACAATTTTCTTTTGGTTTTCTCAACTTCTGGAGCACTTTTGGTTCTTATACACACTAAGCACTTAATGAACAATGCACAGAAAATTGTGGCTGGTAGGGAACTGGGAAGATTTTGTTTTCTTCTTTTTGGTTCTCTGTATTTTCAAATGTTCTTACAACTAGTAAATGCCACTTCTGTAACAAGAAAATCTGTTATGAAAATATAAAGTACATGATTGCTTGTTTTATGTTAACCTGCTTTCCCAATTAGCAATATTTTCAGGTTAATGGCCACACTAGATAAATGCGTAAACCATGGTGCCTGCTACAAGCACTGACTACTCTGAGGGAGGCTAGCCTGAGGGGAACATTCCTGCTGAGGGAACAAGCTCAAATACCCATTACTTGTCCAGATAACTCTGTCCTTTTTGTTCCTGGTTCACAGTTGATTGGGCAGAATGGCCAACTGAAGGATGGGAAGCCATCCAATGTACTACTAGCAGCCTACCTGAGGGTCTGGCACAAAAAGCTCCAGTCAAACAGGATTAAGATGAGTCAGAATTTCATTTCCAAAAATGTAGCAATATGGAAAAAAAATCTGCTTCTAGGCAGGTACTGGGAAATATTTCCAAAAGTATAAAAGGAATCCAACTATAGGCAGAGAGACTTGAAAGGACTGACAGAGGAAGGACATGAAGTAGAAGTGAGGGACCATGAGCAAGTCAAAATTAAGAGTAAGGTAAAACAGAAAGGCAGAGAAAGAGATAAGGAAACCAATGAGACGTTTTAAAATAAAGAAAAAGTAGACAAGAGAGAATAACCAAATTATGCTTATGCAATATTTGATTTAGGAGGTCCCTAAAATTGCCTTAAGAATAATTCTTAAGGTCCAGTTTCCTTGAGGTAAGAGTGTCATGTCAATGACTTCACTAGAATTCCACAAGACTCCATTTCCTTTTTGGCCACAAAAGTCTCTTATGATAATTCCCCATTCTTTATGTTAGCCCTTGTGAGGGTGAAATGTGCACCACAGAGGAAGAACATGCCCAATCACAAAGCAGCCCAGGAGTCACTATGGTTAGAACAATGGAGAGATTACAGATTGGATCTTGTGTGATATTCTTTACAATCATAAGTCATCATTTTATTCATCTGAGAACAAAAATCTTATCTAAAGGAAATCTTTCTCCAGAAATGCTAAAAATTAATGATAATACCAATAGACTCCCTTTAGTGGTTAATTCACCCAAACACTGAGTAACTACTACATTCAAGACAGAAAAAATAAATAAATAAATAAATGAGCCCCTCTTGTAAAGGAGAATATCTTCACTCAAAGATGGTTTCCTAATAAAGTAATCTGTATTTCCTAACATGGATATTCTAAGATATATAATTGGCCGGGCATGGTGGCTCACACCTGTAATCCCAGCACTTTGGGAGGCAAAAGCAGGCAGATCACTGGAGCTCAGAAGTTCGAGACAAGCCTGGCCTACATGGTGAAACCCCATCTCTACTAAAAATACAAAAATCAGCCAGATGTGGTGGCACACACTTGTGATCGAGGTACTCGAGAGGCTAAGTGGGTGACAGAGTGAGATTCTGTCTCAAAAAAAAAAAAAAAAAGATGTATACTCAAGAGGAAAGAGCAAATTCTAAGAATGTGTATACACACACACACACACAGAGTATGGTACCATTTTTGTAAAACAAATTTAAAGAATGTTTGTATATGCTTAGAAAGAAGTCTAGATAGATAAGCAAACTGTCTCTCTAGAGGTAGTGATATGTATACATGCATGTATGTATTGTTTTTACATATTAAGCAGCCCAAACATAAAGGAATCCTGAGTCATTTTAAAATGGTATGATTATTGTAACGTTTTATACAGTTTTATTTTTGTTATTTTTCATGCTATTCTTAAAGGCATAAATTAACTCTGGCATATTCAAATAATAATATTTCAATTAATACCAAAAAAGGAATGGGTTTGAAAGTTCTGTCACAGCCTGATTTTGCAAATTACAACTTTGGTTTTAACCAGTTAATACAGTCAATACCACATTATCTGTGTAGTAAAAGGGAAATATGGTTCTAAAACTAATACAAAAAACTACATATCAAATTTGAACTCACATTTCAATAAATCTCATTCTGATAGTCTTAAAAATCATTACATAAAATAGTGAAAATATCCCTTAAAATATCCTACTATCCAATTTTCCTATCCTATCCCTGCTCAACAATTCTGCATCTTATTCCATACTGGGAATGGACATCAACACCTTCCCAGACTATAAAATAAAAAATTTGCTGATTATACCTAGGGCACAGAGTAATCCCAAATGGCTGTAAATTTGCAGATACAGATGCTTGAAAGCTGCTCTGCAAGACTGCTTAGTGAGATAAAGAATCTGAATAAGTAAATACACTTGAAGAGAAAGAAAGGTAAGTAGAGGAAAAAAACACCCCCAAATTTGGGTTGAGAAAGATCCATGGGGATGAGAAAGACCCATCCCCCATAATTCAATTACTTCCCACCAGGTCCCTCCCATAACATGTGGGAATTATGGAAGCTACAATTCAAGATGAGATTTGGGTGAGGACACAGCCAAACCATATCATCGTGCTAAGGGATGGGCTAGTGGCAAAAGTGGTATTTGTAGGAAGGAATTTGAGACATATAGAAAAGGGCTGGGTATGACAGAGTCATGAAAGAGCCTGCCAATTCCTATTTCAGTGATTCAACCCATGACTAAAAGAATCAGCGTTTTTTTCCATTATTTTTCAGGGAAACAATGTGTTACATTTTTTGCAAATATGGTAACTTGTAATGTTCTTATGACATACCCTTCACAAGTCTCATATGTTGGCCAGTTAGCCTACTAAACAGTAGAAACTCAGACAGTTACATAAAAGAAGAAATAAAGAGATGAGGCCAGGTGTGGTGGCTCACGCCTACAATCTGAACACTCTGGGAGGCCAAGGTGGAAGGATAGCTTGAGCCCAGGAATTTGAGACCAGCCTGGACAATGTAGTGAGACCTCAGCTCTACTAAAAAAAAAAAAAAAAGCAGCCAGGCATGGTGGTACAAGCCCGTAGTCCCAGGTATTCAGGAGGCTGAGGTGGAAGGATCACTTGAACCCATGAGTTTGAGACCAGTCTGGACAATGCAGTGAGACCTCGTCTCTACTGAAAAAAAAAATCAGTTGGGCATGATGGTACATGTCCACACAGTCCCAGGTGGGAAGATCGCTTGAATCCAAGAGATTAGGCTGCAGTCAGCTATAATCACATCACTGCACTCTAACCCGGGTGACAAAGTGAGAGTGTATCTTATTAAAAAAAAAAGAAATAGATGATATACATCTCCGTTTAGGAATAATTATTTTAAGCTTAAAAGGGATTGACTTTTAATTTAAGCCAGATTAAAGAAAGATTCATTTCATCCCTAAGTAAACTTTTTAAAGTAAAAACAAACAAGACTTCTCCAAAACTGAGTCTGACTTAAAAGATAGGTTTAAGTAGATGACCCCTTACTACCTAGCTCACAATAGCTATGCACAATGGATAACACAAACTTAACTAGCTCCTAACCTGGCAGAAACAAATTTAGAATAGGTCTACGGAAACTCCTGTATCAACTTTTAGAAGAGGTCAATTTTAATAGAGGTCAAAACTTAAACTAACTTTTAGAAAAAAAAAAAAAAAACTTCATCAATCTCAACAGGTTTAACACTGTGATCAATAGAGAAAAATTCTTAAGTTTCATGGTTGACAAGAAATTTGGCAGCTTTGCCTGTAGTCATCTCAAAGAAGTAACATCATCGATATCAACTGTCTCATTCTACTCTTTGACAATCATCTACATAAATATATTGGTGTACCTTTTGGATACTCTGATGAGATGGTCAAAACCACTTAGCCCTAAAAGCCATAGAACTTACTTACTGCTTGTTATGAAGCACATTTACAATGAGAGTCCCAAGACATTTCAATAACTTCTAAAATCTTACTAACTGCAGTAGTGCGGCTCCCACCTGCTCCAGAAAATTTTAATGCAAATCCCAAAGTTATAATACCAAATGTTCTTGCCAAAATTGTTGGAGCACCAACTGCAGAGAACAACATAATATTAACTATTACCCTTTATTTCAAAAACAGTGAGAAATTTATATAGTCTTTTCATCTGAAGAATCCTTTAGAAACCTTTGATTAAACTTCAAAACACCATGGTCAATCCACTTATATGAAATGTCCAAAAAAGGCAAATCTATGGAGATGGAGAGCAGATTAGTGGTTGTCTATGGCTGAGGGATCTTATTGGAAAGATGGAAATGTCCTAAAACTAAATATGGTGATAGTTACACAATTCAATAAACTTACTAAAATCATTGGATTGCATACTTAAAGTAAGTTAACTTTATGATGTGTAAGTTATAATTCCTTAAAGTTAATTAAAAAATATTGTGGTCCCGATATCTTTTCATTATGTACGCAAGGACATCAGAAGAAGAAAAGTGGGGGACTTGTCAAAAGTCAGAGAGCAAGTTTTTGACTGAACATGGAATTAATTAAATAATTTTAACTCCAAACCTTAGACATGATCATATTCATGAACTCTATCATAGTTGAGAAGGATACTGTTTACATATATCAGAAGGATTCCAGAATCATAGTCATCTCTCAAACCTGAAATCTAAGTGCTATATAACTCCTGTCATAACCAATCTTAACTAATGCCTAATTAGGCCAATAGCAGAAGAGGATGGTGATGGTTAATTGAGCACTATTCATTCTCAGTTAAGCATCAAGCTTTTTCTGGCTAGTTATATTCCCAGAAATGGAGACAATCTTACTATCATAGAGCTGGGGAGGAGGGCTATCACAGCTAGGATTATAATACAACAAAATTTAATGATGAACGTTATGACATTGTAAATAAGATACCTTGAAATAAGTCAGTTTATAGAGATCTGTAAGAAAGAATTCCCTAAGGCATACAAAATTCAGTATTTTCTTTTCTTTCTTTCTTTTTAATTTAATTTAATTAATTAATTATTTATTTATTTATTTTTGAGACAGGGTCTTACTCTGTCACCCAGGCTGGAGTGCAGTGGTGCAATTTTGGCTCACTGCAGCCTTGACCTCCTGGCCTCAAGCAATCCTCCCACCTCAGCCTCCCCCAGTAGCTGGGACTACAGGCATGCATTACTATGTCCGACAATTTTTTTATTATTTTTTGTAGAGACAGGGTTTCGTACATGTTGTCCAAGCTGGTCTCAAACTCCTAGGCTCAAGCAATCTACCTGCCACAGCCTCCCAAAGTGCTGGGATTATAGGCAATGAGCCCTGAGCCTGGCCTGAATTTAATATTTTCAACATTTGCTATTACTATACTAATGGAAAATGTGTAACCAAGAGTTGGGGTTGCAAGATAATATCTCACCTCTCAGATGAAAGCACTCAGCTAGATGGTCCTCTTCAGGGGGAGAGGTCACAAGACATCACACAATGTCAATTAGAACCCCAAAACTATAGCTGGTCCTTGGTCATGTTCCACTTCTGATCAGTAAAATGTAAGGATCACAAACCAGGTCGATATTGAAAAATACACTACAGCAAGGCTCCAACATTTATTTCCCATTTTATCTTAGTCACATGGATAATAAGGGCTTCTTCCCTTCAGACATACTTGGCAAAACTCCCACTCTGCGTATCGTTAATAACTTCAAGAAGTTGTTTCAAAATATCACAATATTAATAAATTGTATGCTTAAAGTTAGCATTTTAAGCTATAATAACCATGTTAATACAAAAAAAATTCACAGCTAAAGCCATGACAATTAGGTTCTTAAGCAAAGCTACTATTGATATCAGCAATTATAAATGGGTTCAAGAATAATGATAATTTCTGAGATACAGGAGATCTGTAGCTTATCCTGACAAATTGAGTAAGGTAGCCTCATGCAAAATAACAGTATTTTCTTTGGAATTGGTAACTTACATGAGAGCCCAACACCAGCAGTGGAGGTCAAAACATTTGATACTGAGGTAAACTGCATGGTGTTTGAACTAGTGGTGGTGGCAACAGTAGCTGCTGGAGCCAAACCTAAAATACAAAAAAACAAACAGAAAAATATGTCACTAAAAATAATGTTTCAAAGTAAAACACCATTATAACAAGGTTCATTAATATGGAGAAATAAAAACAAAGCAAGGAAAAGCAGGTATCCTGAAACCTAATCAATAAGACAGAGTAAAAGCTTGATTAAAAAAAAAAAAAAAGTTCTTTGGTACTACTTTAGTATAGCCAGTCTTCTAGCACCATCATAACAAAGAAATTCTACTTTACTGAAAAAGTAGTCCTAAGAGGGGGGGATCCACTTCCAGAACTGCAGCATAAAAGTCCCATGGACCCATTCCCAAGTAAATCCATAGCTAGCAAAAAGCATTTTTTAAAAAATTGGAAATGGCTGAATATTGTTCTAAGAGCCCATAGCAAATGAAGAACATTTATTCAAGAAAATCTGCTAAAACTCAGTAATCTAACAATGACAGCCTATGGTATATGAGCCACAAAACACTCCTTTCCTTCCCACCATCCCCTTGCTCACCTTGATGGAAGCTACTCTTCAGAGAGGGGTGGCCAAAACTGGACTACCTCTGACCCGAGCTCCCAACCAAGGAATAGAGTATCCCAATGGGAGGCACAGGTAGCCAGCATTTCTTACCACCTCCAACACAGAGATGAAAGGGTGAAATTCCTGTTGAGTACACCTAAGAGTTCAGGGGCTCCCTTCCATTACTCACAGGTGGAGATTCTACCCAAAGCAGAGAAGGCTGAGAATACTGAGGCCCCAATCACCCTCACCCTGATTGTCCCACCCCAGTTCACTTGCAGGGTTAAGGTCCACACCTGAAGAGGTAAGCAATAACACCAGTGGCTAATGTCACTGCCCAGTACCCAAAGCACTGGCTGAACGATTCTGCCAGGTATAAAGGCCATTCATGAGAACAGAGAGCTCCTAAGCCATCCCCAAAAGAACTGACTTTATTTGAAACAGAGTGTGAAGACATTCAAGCCCAAAACCTTACTCTATAAAATGGAGATTTGGGTGGTAAACAATCAAGAGGAAGCAGGTAGCTTTACGAGAATAACAATTTAGGGTGTAAGTTGGTTAGTTTATCAGAGATGACCAGGGAAAAAGAAAGCTGAAAACAGCCATCCTGAAATCGGAAGAATTAAGTACTGATATACGCTAAAACATGGATGAATCTTGAAAACATTATGCTAAATGAAAGAAGTTAGACCAAAAAAAAAGTCTCATATTGTGAAATTTTATTTCTATGAAATATCCAGAACAGGCAAATCCATAGACAGAAAGTATGTTAGTGATTCCCAGGGGCTGGGAGGAAGGGGTAATGAGGAGTGACTGCTAATATGTACAGGGGTTTTTAGGGGATGATAAAAATGTTCTCAAATTACATAGTGGTGATCATTGTACACTCTGTGACTATATTTAAAATCACTGAATTGTATACTTTAATGAATTTTAAGATATGTGAATTATACCTCAATTATGCTATTATTTAAAGAGCACATTATCATCTCAATAGAGTCAGAAAAAAGCATTTGATAAAATCCAATACCCTTTTGTGGCAAAAACACTCAACAAATTAGGAAGAAAGGGAGCTTCCTAAACAGGATAACGGGCACTAACGAATCATCTACAGTAACATCACACTTACTGGTGAAAGACTAAATACTTTCCCACTACCATCAGAAACAAAACAAGGATGTCTGCTTAACCACTTCAATTCAACAATACATTGAAAATTCTAGCCAGGATAGTAGGCAGGAGAAAGAAATAAAAGGCATGAGAATTGAAAAGAAAGAAGTAAAACTATCTCTATTCATAGATGACATGATCATAAATACAGAATATTCTAAGAAATCCATTAAAAAATCTACTAGAACAATAAACAAGCTGAGCAAGGTTGCAAGATACAAGATTCATATGTAAAAATAAATTACATTTCTATATTATAACAATGAACAATACAAAATGAAACAATATAAAAATGAAATAAAGTAAGAATATAAATTCCATTTATGATTGCTCAAAAAGAATCAAATACTTAAGGACAATTTTTAAGTTACATGATGTACACAAAAATATGAAACATCATTAAAAGAAATTAAAGACGTTCTAAATAAATAAAAAGATCTCATATCGATGGATCAAAAGACTTAATATTGTTAAGATAGTGTGATAGACAGAAAACTGGTCCCCAAAGATGGCCTAATATCCAGAACCTGTGAACATACTGCCTTACTTGATAAAAGGGACTTTACAGATGGGATTAAGGTTAAATACCTTGAGATTATCCTGAATTATCCAGGTGAGAAAATTTAATGACACCAATCCTTTAAAGTAGAGAACCTTTCCAGGATGTGATCAGAGGTAGAAGTGACTATAAAACAATGGTCAGAAAGATACAAAATTGCTTATACAAATGGCCAATAAAGCACATGAAAACATGCTCAATATTCTTAGACATTAGAGAACTGCAAATCAAAGCCATAATGAGATACTACATTATACCCATTAGGATGGCTATAATCAAAAAGATAGATCAAGTGTTGAGAATATGGAGAAATTGGAAATCTCATACACTGCTGTTGGAAATGCAAAATGTTGCACCTCTTTGGAAAACTGTCTGGCATTTCCTCAATGGGCTTACATAGTGTTACCGTATGACCCAGCAATTCTACTCTTAGGTATATATATGCCAAAAACAGATGAAACATATAGCCACACAAAAACATATACATGAATATTCATAGCAGTATTATTCAAAATAGACAAAGAGTAGAAACAACCCAAATGCCTATTAACTGATGAATGGATGAATAAAATACAGTATATCCATACAATAGAATTGTAATTGCCATAAAAGAAAAAGTAGTAATACATGCTGCCACATGAATGAGCTTTGAAAACATGCTAAGTGAAAGAAGCTAGTCACAAAAGACTGAATAATATATGATTCCATTTATAAAAAATGTATTATTCCGTTACAGAGACAAAATGTAGATTAATGGTTGCCAAGGAATGGGGAAGGGAGGAATGGGCAATGACTGCTAATGAGTAGAGAGTTTCTTTGGGGATAATGAAAATATTCTAATATGGCCTGTTGTAATGGTTGCACAGCTCTGTGAACCACTGAACTGTACATTTTAAATGGGTGAACTGTACAGTATGTGAATAATAAATGGAGACCTGGAATAAATTTTCAGAAAACAGATTACCTGCCTCTTTAAAAATAAAACTATAAAACTGGAGAGATTAATGCTTAAAGACACAAATGAGATTAATGAGTTACTTGAAAGCAAAGTTCATATCTTTTTATCTTCACTGTAGATCAATGTACATGGCACATAGGAGTAATTGTTCAACAAATGTTTCTGCTGAATTGAACGAACTTTTTCTAGACTCTAACACATAATTACAGATATTCTATTTCACCTTTAAAAGGAAAAGTGCTTAAATAAGTAACTGCACTTGCATCTATTACTGCCTGCATTAGACTGTTGAGCAATTCATGGTGACAAATGATGTAAGACTCTGCTATCCAAAATCTCTAGGTCCTCTGGGGGTGAAAGGGACAGAGAGGAGATGTGGAGAAGGAATTGGAAACTCTACCACATACAAAAACGACACAGAATTTATACAGTGCAATATCCCCCTGCTTCACTTAGGAGAAGAACCATATGTATACATTAAAAAAAATAACCAATTGTATAGAAAAGGCATTTATATTTACAATTCATTACCTACCTGAGAGGTTGAATTTTAAAAATGGGTTTCATTGGTACTTCAATTTTTTCATTTGAAATTGCATATTCATGTCATTTGCCCATTTTTTCATCAAAGAATACTGTCTTATTACTGACATTTTAAAATTTTATTTTAAAATTACATAGATATATTCCATAATGGGGGTTGGGCTTCTAGTGTACCTATCACGCAAATAGTGAATACTGTACCCAATAGGTAATTTTTCAGCCTTTACTCTCACCCCCAACTCTCCCCTTTGGAGTCCCTAGTGTTTATTATTTTCATCTTAATGTCCATGTATACCCACTGTTTAGCTCCCCACTTATACATGAGAACATGCAATATTTCATTGGCTATTTCTGAGTTACTTCACTTAGGCCTCTGGCTCCATCCACGATATTACAAAGGACTTGATTTCATTCTTTTTTATGGCTGCATAGTCCAACCACTTATGGACATTTAGGTTGATTTCATGACTTTGCCATTGTGAACAGTGCTGCAATAAACATACAAATGCAGATGTCTTTTTTATATACTGGTTTCTTTTCCTTTGGGTAGATATCCAGCAGTGGGACTGCTAAGTCAAAAGGTAGTTCTATTTTTAATTCTGAGAAACTCCATATTGTCTTCCACAGAAATTGAGATAATTTAAGTTCCCACGAAATGCTACTACTCATTTTAAATAAAAGTATATATCAAAGCTATTTATTTTGTCATATGTTGCAATAATTCCTCTACCGCAGTTTGCCATTTAGTTTTTATTTTATTTTTTATGTAGTCAGTCTTTCCACCATTTTTTCTCTGGTCTATTTCTCCTTATCATAGTCTATGTCTTTATATCATGTTTAAAGATTTTTCTCTTAAACATATGAAAAGGTGTTCGACCTCATTTTTAAGAGAAAATTACAAATTATAACTACATTGAGAATAATTTCATTTAACAAATGGCAAGAAGCCAAAAACTAAACACAACTCTGTTAAAGACACTGTAACAAAGCAGGTAGCCTCACAGGTTCCTACTGGGATAAATTGGTACAACTATGGGAAACAAGTGGTCAGTGTTTTAAAAAAGTACAAATGCATCTATCTTTTGAACCAGCAATACTTTTCTGGAAATTTATCCACAAAAATATACTTGCATACCTGTAAAATGACATGTAAAATGATTACCCATTGCATCACTATATTAGTAAAGGATTATATAAACAACCCAAATGCCAATCAGGAAGGGACTGGATATATAAATTATAGCACATCCAGAGCATGGAATACTATAATCCTATAAAAAATACTGAGGAAAAACATACTGAGGAAGCTCTCTATATACTGACTAATGTGAAAACATTCCAAATGTGTAAAATCAGTGGATAAAGTTTTTTAAGTTTAAAAAGCAAGGTACAGAATGGTGTATAGAGTATACCACTTATATCACAAAAGGCAGAGGACTAAGAATATGTATTTTTTTTCTCAACAAACTCGTGAAGAAACTCTGGCAAAGACATACACAATTACAGTGGCAACTCGATTATGGGAAAGGGGCAGGAGTAATACAGATGCAGATGGGCAATAATATACCTATTTGTGCTATTTATAATTTTATTTTTGAATATTTGACTATATTATTTTAAACTCATATATAAATGGGTATCACCTCAACTCCAGAAATATTATTTTTACATATTTTCATATTCACCTATGCTTTCAAAAAATTTATGGTTTCTCCCCTCCCTCCCTTCCTTCCTTCCTATCTCTTTCTTTTTTTTTTTTTTTAGGTAGAGTCTCGCTTTGTCACCCAGCTGGAGTGGTGCAGTGGCGCAATCTTGGCTCACTACAACCTCTGCCTCCTGAGTTCAAGTGATTCTCCTGCCTCAGCCTCCCTAGTAGCTGGGACTACAGGCATGTACCACCATGCCTAGCTAATTTTTTTTTCTGTATTTTTGTTGTTGTTGTTGTTGTTGGTTTTCAGTAGAGATGGCCTTTTACCATGTTGGCCAGGCTGGTCTTGAACTCCTGATCTCAAATGATCCAGCCACCTTGGCCTCCCAAAGTGCTGGGATTACAGGCGTGAGCCACTGCGCCCGGCCATGGTTTTACTTTCTACCTTAAGTAACCAAGACTTCTTTCAGTAAATCTTTTTAGGTAAAATTCATCCCCTTACCCACAATAACTGGTTAGCCAGATATTCCAATTCATTTATTCACTACTCTATTCTCTATCTCACAAATTTGAAATGTCACCTTCACAAGCACAGGTTTGTTTCTGCTACTGTACTTTTATTCACTGATTTTTCTTTCTATCCCTGTTCCATACCAGAGTTTCAATTATTATGGCACTAGAATTTTTAAATTTTTGTTACACAATATTTTAAATTTACAGGAAAATAAATTTATAATAATTTCACATATTTTATTGCAAGTACTCATTATTTTCCTAAGGAAAAAAAAAAATAGAGATGGCTGCTCTCATGCATTTATTCCCCCACATAAACTGTGAAATCTTGTCAAGTCCTTCCTTCCTTTCCTTCTCCCAAAGATTACGATTATGGTTTTACAAGAATTGCATTAAATGTAGTAGATTAATTCAAAGATAAACCGCATCTTTATCTTCTGTGCATCCAGTGGGTCTTTTAACTTATTCACATCCTCTTTTACATTTATCAGTAAAATTTTGTGGTTTGCTTCATTTTAGTCATGCACATTTTTAAAGTTATTCCTATGCATCTCATACTTTTGGCTAAAATTGTTAATGAGACCTTTTCCTCCATTATATTTCCCAACTGCTATTGCTAAAACATGGGAAAGCTATTGATTTTTGTATTATTTATTTTGTAACTGGTCATATACTGCTGAAACCTCTTTACTATCTCTAATTAAATTTATACTTGATTTATGCTCATATTTCAAAATTTTGATCATCTGTCTTCAGACACTGGCATTATTTCAGGAGCCTGACCTTAAATCATGTACCTAGAGGTAACTAGGGAAACAAATACCACTTAGTATGATTTGCTTTTAAGTTAAATGAATCTTAGAAAAGGATTTAAGAGACAAAAATCATAGCTTCCTAATCATAGGACAAGATCAGAGCTGTTCTACATTATGAAATAATGCTTTGAATGAGGGATTGTACTGTGCACTGTAGGATGTTCAGCAGCATCCCCTGGTCTCTGATGCCAGAAGCATCTCCCCTCGGTCTTAACAACCCAAATCATCTCCACAGATGACCGAAATTCCACCATGGTGGGGCCAACTGTCTCCAGCTGGATAATGACTCAACTGGAAGAAGGGTTCATAATAATAATTCCCTCCATCTAGTGTTACAAGGATCCCAAAATCAGCCTTAAAACTATTTTAATGTTAAGAACATAATAAAATGCCAACTATCTTAATAAATAGTAGGGCATAGAAAATAGCATTTTATTAACAGAACAAAGGAAGTGGCTTTACACTACAAGATGTGAGGGAGATGTCTTCAGAACAAGAATGGTGGCATACTAGAACAGGAAGAAACAGATCAACAGAACAGAATAGAACGTCCACAAGCAGAGTCAACCATATACAATAATTTGGTGTATCAGGGAAGGCAGCAACTTCAATTAATAGAGAAAAGAAAATCTATTTAACAAAACAAAATGGTTCAATTCACTAATCACTTAGGGGAAAAAACTAAGATTGTTAAAAATCTAAAACACAAAATAACCAAAAAAATAATATTGAGATGGAAAGGCCATAAGAATAAGCCTTGAGAGAACCCCTAAAAAATAAAAGTTTTGACAACATAATAACTAAAATCTTAGGCTAGGGTGCGGTGGCTTACGCCTGTAATCCCAGTGCATTGGGAGGCCAAGTAGGGAGGATCATTTGAGACCAGAAGTTCAAGACCAGCCTGGGCAACATAGCAAAACCTTGTCTCTAAAAAGAAAAATATTAGCCAGGCATGGCAGCATGTGCCTGTAGTCCTAGCTACTTGGGAGGCCGAGATGGGACAATCACTTGAGCCCAGAAGTTTGAGGCTGCAGTAAGCTATGATTGTGCCACTGCACTCCAGCCTGGGGACAGGAGCGAGACCGTCTTCTTAATTAATTAAAATCGTAAAGCTTCCATTTCAGGGCCGATAGATTAGCTGGACTTTTCCCTCTTCTTCCCACTAGATACAACTAAAGCCCCATGGTATTATATATAAAATAGACATAAGAAGGCCGGGAGTGGTGGCTCTCACCCCTAATCCTAGCATTTAAGAGGCTGAGGTGGGAGGATCACTCTAGCTTAGGAGTTCAAAACCAGCCTGAGCAACCCTAATGAGATCTTGTCTGTTTTTTTAAAAGAGAAAAAAATAAAATAAAATAAAAAATAAATAAATCTAAGAAGATCCTAAAGGTGCGAGAGAAGACAGCAAACCGCCTAGGGATTCCAAGACCAAAGGAACAATATGGTGTGAGTTTCCCAGGTTTTCTATTTGCCTCACATCTCCCAGGCTTGCAGTTGATAGGCTGGCAAATCAAAAATGCCAATGGGTATAAATTTTTCAAAAATCCCTAACAAAAAAGTTTGCTTTTTTTTTTTTTTTTTTCTTGGAGACAGAGTCTCCCTCCTGTTGCCCAGGCTGGAGTGCAATGACACGATCTTGGCTCACTGCAACCTCCACCTCCCGGGTTCAAGTGATTCTCCTACCTCAGCCTCCTGAGTAGCTGGGATCACAGGCGTGCGCCACCCCACACCTGGCTAATTTTTTGTAATCCTTAGTAGAGACAGGGTTTCACCATGTTGGCCAGGCTAGTTTTGAACTCCTGACCTCATGATCCACCCACCTCAGCCTCACAAAGTGCTGGGATTACAGACGTGAGCCACTGTGCCCAGCTAAAAGTCTGCTTTTTTTAGACAAAGCAAGGAAAAGGGTAGCCTAGCAAGTCAGAAAACTTTTAGACAGTAACTGCTCTAACTATAACCAACCACCACAGAAAAATCTGTGGTCCTATCCCCCACTTATGCCAGCAAACACCAAGCGGAGAGCCTAGACATCCAACCTCCTGAGGCTATAATAAGGCATCCTAACACCCTCGCCGGGGTGGTGTCAAGAAGGCCAAATTCGAAGCCAGGTTTTTCATCCCTACCAGCAGTTAGTGAACTCCATCTTCACCTTGTCAGCAGAAACCATGTTGGGGGCAGGAATCCTGCTCCATCTAGCAGTAACTTGGGAGAACCTTACCTCAGATGTCCACTGAGACCAAGGATGGAAACTGAAGTCCTACTCCCATTCTGCAGTAAAAGGATAGCACCTTTCCCCACCTTCCAGAACAATGTCAAATAAAGCCAATCACAGCAAAAGGTTTAAATCAGATCCAGAGTCTCATAACAATATAAGAATATCTAGGTTTCAATTTGAAAATGACAAAGATGTTAAAGCATTCATGATAAAGAATTTATCAACAAGTACACCCAGTGTGTGATACCCCCCCTCCCTGTGTCCATGTGTCGAATTGTTCAACACCCGCCTATGAGTGAGAACATGCGCCAGATATAGGTGATGGGGAGGAAGGCAGCAAATACCACACTGCCATGTGTGTACCTATGCAACAACTTCCATGTCTTTACATGTACCCCCAAACCTAAAATGCAATAAAAAAAAAAAGTTAAAACAGAAGAATTCATCAACAAGCAATTATAAACACATTTACGATAATAAATGAAAAAACAGACAGCACAAAAAAAAGAGAGAAAAAGAAAACAAGAAAGCCTTGGTAAAGAAACAGAAGTTATAAAGAAACAAGCAGAAATTTTAGAATGAAAAATTTATAATAGATGAAATGCAAAGGTTGGTAGAAGGACCCAGCAGTAGAATAGAGGAGAGTACAGAAATAAGAATCAGTGAACGGGATGTATAGAATAATAGAAATTATTCAATTCAAACAACAGGGAAAAATAGATCTGAAAAAAAATTAACAGAGCATCAGGTCCTGTGGAACTATAATCAAGGACCTAACATTCATGTCATCAAGAGACAAGAAAAGAAAAAGGGTAGGGCTGGAAAAAAGAAATAACAGCTGAAAAGAAAAAATAGGTGAAAATGTCCAAATTTGGAAAGAGACATAAATGAACAGATTCAAGAAGCAGAGTGAACCCAAGAAGGATAAACACAAAGAAATTTACACAAAGACACATAATAATTAAACTTCTGAAAACTAAAAACAAAGAAAAAAACTTGAAAGTGTAAGAGAAAAATGGCATCTAACCAACAGAGAAAAGACTATTTAAATGACAGAGGATTTCCCATCAGAAAGCAGGAAAGCAAGAAAGAAGTAGCCCAATACTTTTCAAGTACTTAAACAAAACAACTGCAACTCTAGACCTAACTAAATACTCCCTCCAGAAAAAGAGAGGAAATCAAGATATTGAGAGATGAAGGAAAGCTCAGAAATTTTGTTGCCAATAGACTACCGTAAAAGAATGGCTAAAGGAAGTTATTAAACAGAAAGGAAATATAAAAGAAGGAATCTTGGAACCTCAGGAAGTAAAAACAACAAATAAAAGCAAAAATATGAGTAAAATACAACAGGCTTTCCTTCTCATCTTTAGTCTTCTTAATTATGTTTGAAAGTTGAAGCAAAATTATAACCCTGCCTGATATGGTTATAAATATATGTAGAGGGGAATATTTAAGACAAGTACATTACAAATAGGAAAGGGTTAAGGGACATACAGGGAGGAACAGTTTTTAGACTTCACTCAAACTGGTAAAATGACAATGCCAGTAGACTGTGATAAGGAATACATATACTGTATATAATATCTAAAGTGACAGTAAAAGCTATACAAAAAGGTACTCTCAAAAACACTATAGATAAATCAAGATGGAATTTCTAAAAAATTTTCAAGTAACCAATAGGAAGGCAGAAATGGAAAACAGAAATGAAAACTATAATTCAAAAATGACAACTTAGGCCCTAATGCAGCAATACAATAATTATAGTACATGTAAATGGCCTATACATACCAATTAAAAATTGGTAGAGGGAATTAAAAACACATCTTAAGTATATGTTGTCTGTAAGGAAGTCACTACAAAAGTAATGATATAAGTAAGTTGAGACTAAAAAGATAGGGAAAAAAATATACCATGCTACATTAATCAGAAGGGAGTGGGGAGTACATAAATTATTATCAGACAAAGTAGACTTCAGATCATACAAAATTACCATAGACAGAGGATATTTACATAATAATAAAAGGACCAATCCTCTAGAGTCTTAGTAATCATAGGGTGTATGAACCAAACAACAGTGCTTTCAAATATGCAAAGCAAAAACTGATGAAAATTACAGAGAAATTCATTATTATACAGTTAGAGATTTCAATAACCCTCTCTTACTAATTGATAGAACTAATCAGAAAATTAGCAAAGATACAGAAGAACTCAAAGACATCATTAACCTTCAGGATCTAATTGACATTTATAGAACACTTCACCCAACAAAGCAGAATACACATAATTTTCGTTTTAAAAAACAGAAACTGGTGCTCCCAGTCTGAGGTGTGCCTCCACCGATAAAAGAGAAACCTGAGTAGCAGAGGAGGGAGCAGAGCCAAAAGCAAAAGGAGTGGATGTTGTCACCTCATGTGACAGGGTATTGCTTGTTACAGCATAAGAGTGTTGGCACCCACCCCAAAGCCCCTGCAATCACTGTAGGTTGTGTGGAAGTAGTGTTGCCCAAGTTTTTTAATTGTTGTGGGTATATAGTAGATGTATATCTTTATGGTTACATGAGATATTTTAATACAGGCATATTCTAAATAGGAAAAAGGAAACAAAATCAACATAATAGTTATCTGACATATTAAATGGCAGCTAGATAACACGACTCCTGTGAAATTAAGTTTTAAATGTGAAGGTTTTGTTCTACAGGTTATTTCATCTCAATACAGAAAGATAACCAGCTATTAATATAGGAATACATGTAGAGAGCTCCATATTTCTCATTAATGGATAAAGGTTACATAATTTGGTCCACTTTAAGGGGAAAAATGTTTTAAAATGTTTTAACAGGGAAAGAGTAGTTCAGAAAATTTTTGTCTTCAGTAAGACAAAAAGACTTATACTTCCTCTTTCTGCCAGTCCAGTACTTTACATTAAACAACATAAGTTTTTGTTTTTGACACGAAATCAAACTAGAAGCAACCTTTTAATAGAATTTTTAGAGATTTTTAATCTTTTTTTCATACTAACCTTCACAAAAGTTTAGAAATTTTTTTAATGTATTTACATGACCCATGACAAAATACTTCAATATTTAAAATAATCCTTCTAGAAAGATTATTTAGCATTCAATTACAAGTTATTAGATAACTATAACAGGATGAAGGAGAATTCCAGAAGGAATACCCTAGCTTTCACCAGGTTCCCAGGTGCTACTAAAAGACATGAGGCTATCAGTGCCTACGAAGAAACAAGTAGATTTACCTGAAAGGCACAAATCAATATCTCCTTTAAAATTCTGAGATGCAGGAGAGAAACTATATAATCGAAGCTTTTTTACAATGATACATAGAAAAAGAACTCTCTAAAGATTCACTTATTCAGCAAGTAGCCTAATTTCAAGATGATACATTTCCAAAACTCAGTGAGTACTCCTCCTATGGTCCACATAAAATGAAGGGGAGACCACAGATCAGAATTTAATGTGTCTTGTGCCTAAAATCTGAGATGCCTTCAATTTGGTAGACTATTCTTGGGAATGAATAGCATAATTCTAAATAGATTTTTTTTTTGAGATAGGTTCTCACTCTGTCACCCCAGGCTGCAGTACAGTGGTGCGATCATGGTTCACCGGATCTTGACCTCCCAGGCTCAGGCAATCCTCCCACCTCAGCCTCCTGAGTAACTGGGACTAGAAGCACATACTACCATGCCTGGCTAATTTTTTGTATTTTTTGTAGAGATGGAGTTTTGCCATGTTACCCAGGCTGGTCTCAAACTTCTTAGCTCAAGCAACCCACCTGCTCTCCAGCCTCTCAAAGTGCTGGGATTACAAACATGAACCACTGTGCCTGGCCAGGGCAAATAGTTGATTTAGAAACAGCATACCATTTATTTACCCAGTTTGTCTCTCACAGACAATTACTTTTGTATCCACTAAAAAAATCAGAAAGTGTATTGCTCTATCCTAAGGAAAATTCACTCTCACTAGGCCAGGAGTTGACAATAACTGGTGTTCCAAAGGTGATCCTGTAGTCTGTGTAGCTGGAGCTGGATGTGAATAAGCCAGTGGAAGATGAAGATGTTCTTGCAACTAATTGGGACAAAACCCTCAAATTAAACTCTATTATACCAAGTGTAAAGAAAATAAACCCTGTAGTGGAAGTAGTTCGCTGCTGTTTTCGCAGAACCAAAAAATGAACCCACCTGTAAAGTTCCTCCAAAATTAAACCTGCTCATGACTCCAAACCCTAAAGAGGATAAGAGAAGAATGGGGAAAAAAATTAGCACTCTCAATGAGACATCCAAGAAAAGATGGTGGACAGAAGCCACACTGGAGTTACATTCTCACACTCCAAACTTCTAGAAATACCAGTTAATAATCACTTGATAAAAACATTTTAAAAAAATACAAAGCAAAGATTTTCCAGAAAGAAGGACAATTTTCCAAGTGTCAGACAGAAAGGGAATTCATATCCACGAACAGAAGTTAATGTTGCTTAGCCCAAGGTGATAGCTTGAATGAGGTATGTGCCTTAATAGCTGGAAATACAATGCTGAATTTGGGGTACGAATTTAAGGCTACCTGGTAAGACCAAAGGGTCCTGAATCAGCAGAGACCCAGTGAAGCTTAAATCTGGGAAACATCTACAGGAGGATGGAAATGACATAGAGACACATGAGAATCCCAAACTGCTACAGAAAGATATACATAGATGGCTCAAATTCAATTTATCTTTGTGATGTAGAAACTTCAAGATAAGATGTTATCATAAAAACTGGCTAGGTGTTGATAAAACCTTCAAAGTCCAGGCAGGTTGCCCATGACGTTACTCAAAAGTGACATCTCCACTTCCTAGATCACATATAGTCAAAAAAGCCCTCTGAAGATTAACTCAGAGATAAGAATTAGAAAGCATCTAAGTAAGTCATCTTTAGACCTAAAAAATGAGAGAATTCTTATCTAAGAAATTAGAGACAAAAGTGCAATCCAAATAGCACATCAAAATATATGTCTGATATGTTCAAAGAGCTCAAGAAAGAGACAGCATTCATAAAACTAAGTGAATGTGAAAAAAGAACCAAGAGGAAATCCAAGAAACACCTATCAGTATTAGAAATAAAAAATGCTCAAAAGACAGATTTAAATAATAGACTACACACAGTTGAAGAGAAAAAGAAATAAGCAAATTAGAGAGAGAACAGAAAAAAATGTTTTCAAACCAGAGGGTAGATTTAAAAAAAAAGATGAGAAGAGGAGAGAAATTAACAGATGAGGAGAAAAGGAAGCTCCAACATATATATTCAGAAGGAATAGAGAAGGAAAAAAGAGAATGGCAAAGGCAGTATTCAAGGAGTTGATAACTAAATTTCCTGACTAATCTAACTTCCTAGAATCTCAGAAAAATTAGTTCTGAGATTAAAAGCAACCAAGTACAAGCAGGCAATCCCTCCTCACCACCATACACACACATATACCTGTTATATACAATATATTGAAACCCTATGAGAAAAAAATTCTCATAGTTACCAGAGAAAAAAACAAATTTACCTAATAAGGAGCAACAACCAGATATGACAGCAGGCTCTTCATTAGCAATATTAAGCGTTAGAAGACAGTGGAAAAATATCTTAAAGTGTTAAGGGAAAAATCATTGTGAAATTATAATTTTATCCCAAGTTTAAATTAATAAAATGAGATGACTAAAAATTAGTCTAACACAGTAGCTCTGAAAGGCACTTCTAGAGAAATTAGTTTCAAAAAATCTCATTAAAGTTAAGAGTCGTATTACTTTATGCACCACTAAGAAAGGAAGGGGAGAAAAAGCATCAACCTGTTATAATTCCTCAAGCATGCATATACTAGAAAAATGTATAAGCAAAGTAACTTGGTTAAGATACCTTCTAAAATTCACATTCAGAGTTCAATTTTCCCTCTCCTTTCTTCTTTCTCTTTCTTTCTTCTTTCTTGTTCTTCTTTCTTTCTTTTTATATATATATATTTTTTTTATTGCATTTAAGGTTTTGGGGTACATGTGAAGAACATGCAGGAGAGATTCTCATAGGTACACACACGGCAGTGTAATTTGTTGTTTTCCTCCCCATCACCTATATCTGGCATTTATTGCCATGCTATCTCTCCCCAACTCCCATCCTCCGCTGTCCCTCCCCTTTCCCCGACAGACCTTTTCTTTCCTTCCTTCCTTCCTTCTTTTCTTCGTTCTTTCTCTCTTTCTCTCTTTCTATTGAGGACAGAGTCTGGCTAGTCACACAGGCTGGAGTGCAGTGGTGCAATCTCAGCTCACTGCAACCTCCACCTCCCAGGTTCAAGCAATTCTCCTGCCTCAGTCTCCGAGAGTGGCTGGGACTAAAGGAGTGTGCCACCATACCTGGCTAATTTTTGTATTTTTAGTAGAGACTGGGTTTCACCATTTTGGCTGAGCTGGTCTTGAACTCCTGACCTGGGATGATCCACCCGCCTCAGCCTCCCAAAATTGGGATTACAGGCGTGAGCCACCACACCCAGCCCCAATTGTCAACTCAAATTTCTTTGACATCTTTTCTATGCTACCAGGACCACTGTTAAAGCAGCATTTTTAAAAAGAACTTATAAGAGAGCTCAAAGCCATTTTTGCTATGCTCTTAAGAAAGTTTTGCAAATATGTACACTAGTTTCCTTTTGTCTCCCTTTTCAGCATATTGATATACAAGAATCTATTTGCTATCTCCCTCAATTCTCTCCCCCACAACCACTATTTTCTAAGAGTTAAAGGTGATACTCCCATTGTCTAGGATGTTTCACTCCAGTCATCCATTATGAGAAGTTTTGATCCTAAAGATTTTGATATTACGTGGTGCATACAGTGACAACTTATAATGTCACAACTGCCACCTGGCCAAAAGAGCACCATTCAACTGTTAGACTCGTTTCCATTTTCAGGAGATGTTAAGATATTTTAAAAACGTACCCTCGTTAAATAACTGAGATAGAGGCCATCTTAAAATACTGTTGGTGTCATGGGTATAAAGAGAAAACTTTCCCCAGAGTAACTCTGAAGGATAACATTTATCTGAAATGTGTTAGTTACAACATGCTTGTTTTTGAGTCTTACACACATCTTAAAACTTTTTAAAAGTGAGCTCCAAATGGTGATTTCGACTGTAATAACTCAATCTTGGAAGGCACAGAAAGGGAGGCATTATTAACTTGAATAAGAGCATTTTGCTGTATTTAATTTTATATCTCCAAGTGTACACCACTTTCCTGAGGTTACAAGTGCTATGTTGTTATAAATTATAATAATATAATGTTTTATAACATATAATTATTTATGTATTATGTTTTAATATACATGATAATATAAATACTGATAGAAAAACTCATTGTTGTCAAACCATGGTGGTTGTTTACCTTGTAACAGAAATTGAAAAAACACTTCCAGATTTAGGTATTGTCATCAATGCTATATTGCAGACAAAAAAAGTTTTCTGGGTAGCCATCAAAAAGTGGAATTTTTTTCCTATGTCCCTTGCATTTACAGAATTTCTATTCTTTTGGAAATAATTTAAGAATCTTTCCTATTACATGCAGCACATACCTTTGATTTTTTCTGCCTTAGAAATTTGAGAAATAAAATAAAAAATCACTTTTTGGACTAAAAGTACATTTTTTGCCACTAAAAATTTGGAATAAAAGTTTCTTACCCTTCCATCTCATTTAGCTCTTAAGTCTTCATATCCTCAGCTTTTTTATTTTTTAATCTATTTTGCTTAACCAGTTTCTGACAAAGGTGTTTAAAAGCCTCCAATTATTATGAATTGTCAATTTCTGCCTATAATCCCATTGTTTTTTCCTTTATATATTTCTTTCTTTTTTTTTTCCTTTTTCTGAGACAGGGTTTCACTCTTGTTGTCCAGGCTGGAGTGCAATGGCATGATCTCTGCTCATTGCAACCTCCACCTCCCGGGTTCAAGTGATTCTTCTGCCTCAGCCTCCCAAGTAGCTGGGATTACAGGCATGCACCACCACGATCGGCTAATTTGTTTTTGTATTTTTAGTAGAGACAGGGTTTCACCATGTTGATCAGGCTGGTCTCGAACTCCTGACCTCAGGTGATCCACCCGCCTTGGCCTCCCAAAGTGCTGGGATTACAGGCATGAGCCACCACGCCCCGCCTTCTTTATATATTTCAAGACTATATTATTAGGGGCCTATATGGAGTACACAGTCAATAGAATCTTGGTAGATTTTCTTCCTTTCATCAGTGTGAAGTAAATCTCTGATGAGATTTTCTTTATTCTCTTAATTTTTCCCAGGCTTGGAAGTTACATATTCTAATTATATTAATTTGTACACATTCTCTTGAATTATTTCTTTTAACACAGACTTAAATTCATATTTTTTAAACAAACTCTGAAATTAATCAGCTTTCCCTATCCTTTTTAACAAATAGGAACTTAGCACACTTTAGCTTCCCTATGCATATCATTACTTTATTAAAAAATGGTAAACAAGTCTGTACTCCCTATCTGTGGCAATCAACAGGAATACTCTATCTCTGCCTTGTTGGGTTTCTCCAGACAACCTCTCTTCCTCTTCTAAGTGACCTCTCCTTATCCACACTGCCTAGCTACAGGAGCTCAAAGCTGACAAAACTACAGCTTTGTAAGTTGAGCCCAACTTACAGTCTCTTGGATGACTCAGTGCAAGCACACGTATGCAAAGAAAGAAATACTAGATGATAAAGGACCCCAAAAATCATTAGAAGCTCATTTGAAGGGCTACTAGAAATGAGCAGAAATGTTCTGTACCTGGCAGTCCACTCTAAATGGGGCTTACTGAATTAACTAAGTGACTGGAGAGAAAGAAAACAACTGAATGAGTGTTGATGCCCATCAGACTGTCTAGTCATTTAAATGTATTTGGAGGCTCAGTTTCCCCACTTCTAAAATTCTGGCAGTTCCGTTAAGTGAATAACCAAAATATTATTTTAAAAATAAGTTTGCAAAGAACTATTCACATATATTGACATATATTACCTTGGTCTAATTTAATTTTATATAAAGTGCTATATGAAAGCTTTCCAAATATAATGCTGGGGTTATCCTCACTGCTGGTGTAGAATTGGCAAATCAAAGATAATTATAGCACTATCAGCTGGCCCAGAGAGTGAACATAAACTGGATTTCAAACTATAATTTCAAAAAATTACTATTCATCTATCTCATGTATCAGCATGCAAATTATCTGCTCTATGTACTACCTAATGCTATTTATTGATTCTGGGAATGTTCTCGGTAGTAGGAAACCTGCATCTAGAATCAATAACTGATGGTAGGTCATTTCAGGACATGCCACTTTACCACCCAAGTTCTAGACTCTCCTATGTAAAAAAGGGGAAAAGATAAAGGAAGCCCTTATTGAAAGTGAAATCCCTTACCTTCATTATCTAACGACAAACCAAAAAGGTATTTTGATCTCCATTCTATAGCTGAGGAAGCAGAGGCTTTGAGACACTAACTTTCCTAGGGTCAAGCAACTAGTAAGTGAAGGAACTGGACACAATTCTTCCATTTTAATACTAGCTTAAGCAACACATCATTAGGAAGATAAATCTACTGTGTGTCAAAGGCAGAAACAAAATCAGCTCAAGCCCAAGTACCTATTGTGAGCCATTTCAGCATGATGTTTAAGGATTTCTGTCTCACAAAGTATAAATGATTTTGAGAGTAATGATTCATGTCCCTACATTTACTTTGAGAAATGACTGTCAAGAGGTGAACAGCACAGAGCTTAGCCATACAATTTATTTAAAATTGTCCCTAGTTTCTTGGAAGCAAATAGACTATTCTTCCTTAGAGGCAAGCATTTTCCCTAAACTGCTTAGTTACTTGACAACCATCAAGTTCCACGAATGCACTCAACCTTCTCAAGAACATCATGACTGAGAGATCTGGCCTGAAAATCCACATAATATGATTAGTCATGTTATAAAACCATTTCTATAAATAGCAACCTCTGACAATGCATATGGTTTTTTAACACATCATTAATTAGAGGCAGAAATGCAAAGGAAGTACAAATCCACAGAGAAACCCCTTGTTCCACCAAGATATAAAGTCTTCCAGAAAAAGTACTCAAGAATAAAGTAGAAAAATCGAAACCTCAAAGCACAGTAATGACCTTATTTGTCAGTAATAGTTATGGATGCCAACTCTGGAAATAAAAACTGAATTACTAATGTCTTACTCTAAATGTTTCTGTTCCCAGAGAGAAATTGATAGGGAGAGGTGAAGTTAACACAGGCATTTTGAAGGAAACAGAGAGGGATCAAATTTCAAATGGTAATCATCTTATGCCAAAACAAAATATAGGACTTCTGAAAATGGTGCATTGGTTTTGAGTTCATATTAAACATCTTAGGCAGTATAACTTGCTGATTATCTTTCACATTAAGTTCTTCTTTCCCTGCTTCATACTACAGCTTCTCAAAGCCTTAAGGTCAGAATCTAATTTTAAGACCTAAAAAAGTTTTTTTTTTAATCCCAAAATAAGGATCAATTCCTCAAATGTTAAAAGTGTGATATTGCCAAAGACTGTAAATTGCTCATTTTCAGTGAGATTTTAGCAGTTATAAAATTGGAAAGGAAAAACCAGTAGTAGGGTGGGACCAAGGCAGAAAGAATCAAGAGAGGGAGAATCTTGGAGGAGCTATGAAGGACCCAAGGGAAGACAGAGTGTATGTATAGGCATGAAGAGCAGAAATACCCAGGAAGAGGTATGGCTGCTTGGAAAAGTGGTGGAGGGATCCAAGGGAGGGCAGGGATTAGGGGAGGGTAGGTGAGGGGAGGAAGAGAGTAAAACATTTGAAAGAACTAACTTAGGAAACCAGTGAATAGCAGTCAAATGCAAAAGACAGCCTCAAAGATATGCCCATATTTATAAGACTATTCCCTAATACTTTGGAGAAGTAGAGCAAAGAAAAAAAAACCAACCTCAAAAACAAAGAACTGGAGAATTCTGAAGAATGATAACCATAAAAACCTTTTACAAACATGCAAGTAAGAAAAATTGTCATGTAAAGATTTCAAAAACTATTATTTACAAAGGAACAACAGATCTGGCTAATATAACTTAAAGCTTATTTTTTAATAGAAATGTTCACTTTTTTTATGGCCTCACTCCACAGAAATAAAGCAATTATACACATACTTCTGAAAAAATAAGCATAATTCTTATGTTCTCTAATTTTTTAATTGTGGTAAAATACATATAATATTTGCCATTTTACCCACTTTAAAGTGTACAATTTTGGTAGTACTAGGTACATTCACAATGTTATTCAACTGTCACAATTCTCTATTGACAAAATTTTTTCATCATCCTCAACAGAACTCTGTACCCACTGACACTAATTCCCTTTTCCTCTCTCCTCCAGCCCCTGGTAACCTCCACTTTACTTTCTGTCTCTTTGAGTTACTTTATTCTAGGTACCTCATGCAAGTGGAATCATAACAATATTTGCATGATTTATATGAATCATATCTGTATATTTAAAATAACCTAAATGTCCAATAGCAATAAGGGAATATAGATTTTTTAAAAAGTGATATAGTCATATATTGGAATACTATATAGCAATAAAAAATTACTTTATCTGCATTTAAAAATCTCAAAAACACTGCTGAACAAAAAATGTTGCAGGGCCAAGTGCAGTGGCTCACACCTGTAATCCCAGCACTTTGGAAGGCCGAGGCAGGAGCATCACTTGAGCCCAGAAGTTCAAGACCAGCCTGGGCAACATAGTGAGACGTTGTCTTACAAAAGATTTAAAAATTAACCAAGTATGGTGGTGCCCACCTGTAGACCTGTAGTCCCACCTACTCCAGAGGCTGAGGTGGGAGGAGCACTTGGGCGCAGGAGGCGGAGGTTGCAGTGAGCCAAGATCCCACTGCTGCATTTCAGCCTGGGCAGCAGAGTGAGACCCTGTCTCAAACAAGAAAAAAGCTGCAGAAGAATAAACAGTACCATTGATGTAAATATTAAATACACACAAAACAATATATCACAATCATTTATGGCTGCAGTTCAGGACACTTATAAATACACATTCAAAAAATATACACTAACTTCGGAAGTAGTTATCTCTAGGATGGGAAGGAAATGAGATTGAGAAGGGGCATAAGAGACAGCTGCAATGTTTCAGTTCTTCAAAAAGATCAACACCTTAAAGAAAATGTGGCAAAATTCTAGCAATTGTTAAATCTTTGGTAGATACATAGATGATGGTGCATAAGTTTATTTTTCTGTTCTTAAATATTCTCATAATTTTAAAGAAGTAATGTTTTAGAATGACAGAAAATAAGACAATATGCGTGCTTTGAAATGGAGATGTGCTAATATAGACTAATTATAGCTTTTATTCTCCTAGCCAACTTAATTGGCTCCTTTATAAAAATTATTTAAATTATAAATTAACACACACTAATATAATATTTGAAAAACGATATTAATAAAGCTAATCGATATGAGTGTTACTATGGCACCTGAACCTATGTGAAGGTGCTACTTTTCATATATATTTTTAAAGTAATAACAAAGATTTCTTTGTTCCTTTCTCCACTCCCATTGCTTCACTTGACTGTCTTTAAAAAAATAGAACATTGACTCCCACGGCTCACGCCTGCAATCCCGGCACTTTGGGAGGCTGAGGCAGGTGGATTGCTTGAGCCCAGGAGTTTGAGACCAGCCTGGGTCACGTGGTGAGCGCCCAGTCCCCACCAAGAATAAAATAAAATAAAATAACCCAGGTCCCACCAAAAAAAAAAAAAAAAAAAAAAAGTGCCTGTAGTCCCAGCTACTTGTAGCCCCAGAGGTTGAGGCTGCAGTGAGCTGTGATCATACCACTGCACTCCAGCTGGGTGATAGAGCAGACCCTGTCTCAAAAAAAAAAAAAAAAATAGTACATTCAACCTAACTCATATCCACAAAGGACACCAGGGCTGATCACTGCCTGCTCTAGCACATAGAAATCTTGATTATCAAATTCATACATCCAGAGGGGGCACAAATCCCAGCTCAGGTCCAGATCTAGACTGGCCTTCCTGTTAGGATTCCTATTGAGCTCACTGTAAAACATAAGTTGTAGAAATGATTTTAAATAACCCAAGACTTCACAGTGTTATTTTAATAACATGGAGTAACTATATTAGCACATCTTCCTTTACTTTTTTTTTTTTAGACAGAGTCTTGTTCTGTCACCCAGGCTGGAGTGCAGTGGAGTGATCACAGCTCACTGGAGCCTCAAACTCCCATGCTCAAGCGATCCTCCCACCTCATCCTCCTGAGTAGCTGGGACCACAGGCAGGTGCCACCATGCCTGGCTAATTTTTTTTAAAAAAATGTTATAGAGATGGGGGCTCCTATACCCAGGCTGGTCTTGAACTCCTGGGTTCAAGTGATTCTCTCGCCTCAGCCTCCCAAAGTGCTGGGATTACAGGTGTGAGCCACCACACCTGGCTACATCTCCCCTTTTCAAAGCACACATAGTGTCTTATCTTCTGCTGTTGGTTAGTTAGGCTAAGTAAATTACAGCCAACTCACTCTGCAAAATATTAGGCTGCTGTTAATGCAAAATATAAAGTCATCACAACACAGAAAAAAAATTCCCAAAACAGCATTAAATAAAAATAACAAAAAGTATATACACAAGGATCACAATCATGTAAAAACATGGGTACATATGGATAAAGATAGGAGGAGAACAGAATTATCAGTTATACTATGGTAGCAGAATTGAGTGAGATTTTTCATCTTTTATTTCTTTCAATGTGGCATTAATAAATTATTTAACCAGTGTTTTAAAATACTCTATATATTATAAAAGAATTAATTAAACTATATCCTTTCCATAGCTATAAACCCACAGAAACCTTTTGGTGTATTTTTAAAAATATTTTACATCTCTCAAGTTTCATTACTTTAAAATCAAACTAGGAGTCAGTTTCAGTTATCTCTGCTTTAGGATAGGCAAGTCAGGGAAGCTTTCCTTCTGTTTCAACTACTGCCTCTAGATTGAGGCTGCTATCAAGGCAGAATGGACAAGAATATTTAGACTTAAGCAAGTGACTCCTAGTCTCTAACATCTACTTACTGACAGCACAACCCTGGGAAAGTCACAGAACCTCTCTCATCCTTAGGTTCCTCAACCTCTACGCTTCTGTATTTCTGACATTGTTCAGGGAAGCCAACTGCTTAAAGGTTAATCTCAGATCCTGAACCCATTCCCCATCTCCCTACTTCCTCTACCTGGGGAAAACAGTTCTTAGTATTGTACTCCACTTTGCCAGGTGAAACCTTGAAGAGATGATTATATCCCTAAAGATACATAACATTTGTTCCCCCAAAAGAAAACTAATATTCGCGCAACACCTGTGCACCTGGCACTGTACCAAGTATTTCATATATGCTATATTGCATACCTTCCTAGGTCCCACTAGACCACAGACCCAATTTCTGGAAGGAGCCAGGGCAATCCGAATTTTAAATAAATTCTCTAAGTGCACACGCAAGTTTGAAAACTAAAGGTGTAGTGACAAATCATTAGAAGGTTGTGGTGTACATTTTTTTAAATGGAATGGAAATTATCAGAATATATTGCAGGTAGTGTTAAGTGTTGTTTCTGCAAAAACGGTTGTCGGTTATATATTGTCTACGTGTGTACTAGGTCATAATATAAAATTTATTTCTTACTGTTGGTCACAGTCAAAAGGCCTGAAAAACCGCTGAGCATTACAGACTTAGAATAATGCACAATGAGGCAGAATAAAAACAAAAAAGAAACAGGAGATGGCATAATATCTGTAATTTGAGCTCCACAAGTATCTAGAGGATTAACAAAATGCAAGACACCCCAAACTCTGATCATTCACAGTAATAAGGGGAATTAAGGTATTGGTAATTTGGTCAAAAGGCTACTAATGTTACTTTGGCCAATAACCTTATTCTATTCCCACTTTTTGTTTACCGTAGATAATAACAAGTAGAATGGACAAATTCATCAAACTTCCACTATCCCCCATGCCAGTTGGGATGAACGTTAAGAAACATTGATACAGAGAATGAAGGGAAGCAGTTTAGTTCATTCATAATCAAATTCCAATCACTGAATAACCAACAGTAACCATTCATTAAAACCTCCTGTGGAGTCACTATTGATCATGGCTAATCAGTCCTCAATACTCCAAATATTTATTACGCCACTCCCCTGACCGTTTGTTTAAAACCAAGCCACGGAATTTATGCAGAACTAAGGTAACAACTCTATCTCTAAGTGAACTTAAGACAACCAGATTCCCTAGCAGTGGCAAGCTAGCGACACGCCTGCTTTTCTTCACTCCAAGGCGGGAAAAGCAGAGCTCCCGGATCCGCGATTCTCCCTAGAGTGGGAGCAACCCGTAGCTCAAGCCAGTTGCCGCAAGAACGTTGTGGCAGTTGACCAGATGCTCCCCTGGAGACTTGGAGCCCAGAAGGCTTGCCCACAGCAGAGAATAAAAAGCGCGATCCCACCTGCACACATACAAACACATGATCGCACGCGCCAAGCCGGGACGGAAGCACAACACGCGTTTCTGTCGCGTGGGGGGGAGACGTTGAAGGCGGGGGGCGTGGACGATCTTAGCAAAACCTTCTCAACCCCCGGCCCACTGACCCTACCCTTCTGCCCGCCTCTCCAGAGCGGCTGGAGATCGAGTCTCAGATCTGGAATTCACGCGCGGGAAAAGCGTAAAGAGAGTGAAGCCTGCTGCCGACCGGGACAAACGAAAATCCCACAACCTTACCTTAGCGGTTCTCGCCGCCGCTGGCTGTCTGGCCCTGAACTAAGCGGGCGGGCCTCCGAGACTGCGTAGCCGCCAGAGGGGCGGGTCCGGACCTGCTCGAGCCGGAAAGAACCGGCCTCCTCTGCGAGTAGGTTCCCGCTGAAGTGAAGCTAACCTAGACTGAGGCGTAAATGGGGTCGACCTGGTTAACTAGAAAGGGCCACCAGTGCCCCTGACCTGGACGCGTTCGGATTGGTCTATTCTAGGGCCGTCTCAGATGAGACTCTTTTATGATTGGCCAGGAAAGTCAAGCGGGAACCCGGAGGTTGGCGCGGGGGTGGGCGGAAAAACAAAGTTGTTACCCTAGTAACAGTTAGACGCCGCACTCTCCACAGTCTATTTTCGGAGCCTATCCAGAGACCCGAAAACTGAACAAAGGTGAGGAAACTCGAACCTCAGGAGGGGGACAGATAGGGTCCTCAGATGCCGTGGCTATCGGAAAAACTAGGGAGAATTCTAGATATTTATAACTCTGAGAGATACCCAAAAAGCCACAAGTTGGACAAGGTAGAGAACACCAACCAGTTCCCTAAATCCTGCTATCCTAAACTCTAGAAGCAGGACGCTGCTTTAACAAAGCTCGGTTTTCAGGATGTGAGTGAGAGATGGGTACCAGAAAGCCAAAATGAACATCTGAAGGTTTCCAAATGGTCTTCTCTGAACTCTCGCATGCACTTATTGATTCTCCCTTCCCATTAATAATGACTAATTTGGAAATGTAAACCATATTTTCTTACAGGAGAAACTGGGTGCTCCAAACTGGAGCAGCCACTGTACCCTTCTGTTTTGTATGTACAGGCACAATTTATCCTGGCCCAGCATGCCTTGGTTAGGAAATATTTTATAGGGAATACAACGCTTAAGACTGAAAATAAAATGGCCCCAGCACTCAACTATGTGAACAATGGCCTTTGTGCGACAGCTCGAACGCTGAGACCTGAGGGTTCCGGTGTTGCTTGGTTAGATAAGCTCGGGAGTGAGAAGCGGTCAGACCCTCACTTGGTGGGCCGGAGTGTAGCGTGCAGATACTACTTGTACCTACAAAACCTGCTACTCGCCAAGGGCTGATTGGGAGAGTAAGTATTATATGTCGTTTTACTGTAACTGTCAAAAGGTGAGGAAGTGTGACCAAAAAAATTAAATCTGAGTGAAGGGAGATAACCTAGTTTGATCAGAGAGGGGAGGAGTCATTACTCCTTAAGAGCTTCTTGTGATAAAGATTCAGAACAGAGACTACATTTCCTGAAGAAATGAAAAAAAATAGGACTCGCGGAGAAAATTTCAAAGCACAGAAAGCAAATTTGCCGGGCTGAGCGCAGTGGCTCCCGTCTGTAATCCCAAAGCGTTGGGAGGCCAAGACAGGCAGATCACTTGAGGTCAGGAGTTCGAGACCAGCCTGGACAACATGGCAAAACCCGGTCTCTACTAAAAATGCAAAAATAGCTGGGTGTGGTGGTGTATGAGGTGGAGTATGAGACTTGAGAAAGATAAACAAAGAGAAAATATTAAATGTATTTAAGTTTGTCTGAAACGTACTGTAGAGAGTTGGATAACTCAGGATAGGTTCTATAGAAACTAAGGATTTGCCTCTCCATATAAAAACTCATTTTTCTGTAATCTCAGCACTTTGAGTCCTAAGTGGGTGGGATTGCTTAAGCTCAGGAGTTCGAGACCCATCTAGGCAACACGGTGAAACTCCATTTCTACAAATAATACAAAAATTAGCCAGGTGCAGTGGCACAGCCTATAGTCCCAGCTACCTGGGAGGCTAAGGTGGAAAGATCACTTGAGCCAGGGAGGTTGAGGCTGCAAGAGCCGAGATCGCACCATTGCATTCCTTTTTTTTTTTTTTTTTTGAGACAGGGTGCTACAGTGAGACCCTGTCTCAAAAAAAAAAAAAAAAGGAAAAGAAAAAAGCCCCTCACTTTTCAAAAAGTATTGGGATGGTACAGACTCCTTATGAATAAATGACTAAAATAGAGGAAATATTAAATCAAAAAAAAATTTTTTGAGGCAGTGTCTCGCTCTGTCACTGAGGCTGGAATGCAGTGGGGCGGTCTCAGCTCACTGCAAACTCCACCTCCTGGGTTCAAGCGATTCTTGTGCCTCAACCACCCAAGGATCTGGGATTACAGGCGTGCACCACCACTCCCGGCTGATTTTTGTATTTTCAAGTAGAGACGGGCTTTCACCATGTTGGCCAGCTGGTCTCAAAGTCCTGACCTCAAGCGATCCACCAGTCTCGGCCTCCCAAAGTGCTAGGATTACAGGCGTGCACCACTGTGCCCAGCCAAACGACACTTTTTTATTTAATAACCAATAATTAATTTAATTTCTTGACTTCTTTCTCTATGAAAGATACCACGTACTTTCAAAAAGCATCTTACATTAAATATATTTTAAATTGGAAATGAAAACTGTTAAGCTCTCGTAGTTACTTATGAGTTAGTATATTTGATGGCAGTGAGTTAGACACCTGAAAAAGAAACTATTCTTGGTATTGTAAAGATACACTCAAAACGAATTATTTTTAATAGGTAGGAAATCATTGATAAGTATAGTTATCAAAAAATGCAAAACAGAAAGCAATTATATAATTTAATTCAGACATAGGCAGAGATGATGTCACTTTTGTGTTCTCAGAAGAATTTTAATGGAGGAGTTGCTAAATAAGGCACTATATAAATAAAGTTGCTTCAATCTAGGAAAGCTGATTGAAAAGACAAAAAGGAAAAATAAATAAAAATAAAGTTGCAGAAGAAATGCCAAATTTATTTAGAGAATAAATAAATTTTCTGTACTTTGAAATCATTATTTTAAAGGCAATATTTTACATAGGGATATGTCTATTTACTTAAACAAGTTCCAAAAAGATTGCTTGGTGATTCTTTTTTTTTTTTTTTTTCGAGATGGAGTTTCTCTTTGTTTCCCAGGCGAGATGCAGTGGTGCAATCTCAGCTCACTGCAATCTCCACCTCCCAGGTTTAAGCGATTCTCCAGCTTCAGCCTCCCGAGTAGCTGGGATTACAGCCACCACACCTGGCTTATTTTTGTATCTTTTGGTGGAGACAGAGTTTCACCATGTTGGCCAGGCTAGTATTGAACTCCTGACCTCAGGTGATTTGCCTACCTCGATCTCCCAAAGTGCTGGGATTACAGGTGTGAGCCACCTCGCCCTGCCCTGCTTGGTGATTCGTTATCATCCTGATTTTATTTACCATATATATTTGAATTAATAAAATATATTATCTATTTGAATATTCTGTAATTCAGAGTTTTCACTAATTTAACCTAGACTTTTCCACAATTAACTGAAGTTGAAAGGCCATCTTTATTGATACTGTGGATGGAGGCAAATAAAATAGAAAGCATGTTCCCAGCCTTACAGCCAGTCTGACTTTAACCCAAGGTTACTGATGTTGCTTAAGTGCTGTGGGTCTGGAGCCAACCTAGTTGAACTTTTTCAGTCCCTGACTGGCTCCAGTGTTTTGGTAATGAGCTGGTTCTGGAGTGTCAGTTGCTTTAGCTCATTATGGCTAGTAGATGGTCCAATCATGCCTCTATTTATGAAGACCCCAAGTACTCAGGTTGATGTGGGAAAATCAAAGGCTCTGTCTGGAAAATTTTGCCATTAGCATTGGCCTAGCAAAAGAGAATGAGAGAAAGAAAAACAAAGGGCCTAAAAAAATTGTTTACTAAATAACCAAATCTCAAATAAAAGACAAGAATATATTTTGTTTTTACTGAAACTCTTAAATTTTCCTTAGTTTAAATTTATTCTTGGCCTATTTAAGTGACAATGCCAGATTCAAACATTTTAGGCAGTGTGGCTCCAGAATATTTTTTATTTTTGTTATTTTATTTATTTATTTATTTATTTTTGAGACAGGGTCTTGCTCTGTCTCCCAGGCTGGAGTGCAGTGGCCCGATCTCAGCTTGATGCAACTTATGTCTCCTGGACTCAAGCGATTCTCCTGCCTCAGACCCCTAGTAGTTGGGACCACAGGGAACACAACCACACCTGTCTAATTTTTGTATTTTTTATAGAGTCAGGTTTTTGCCATGTTGCCCAGGCTGATCTCAAACTCCTGAAACGTGAGCTCACCTCGGCCTCTCAGAGTGCTGAGATTGCAGGCGTGAGCCACCACACCCGGCCAGAATCTTCTTTTTAAATATCACTACACTATACTACCCAAGTAGTCCAGGCAAAAGGAAGAATACACTCTAAGGTACAAAGGCAGGAAATTATAGAGTATGTTTAATAAGCAGTTTAGTTTTTAACAGAATACAGAACACATACAGGAGAATAATAGGAGGAAAGGGCAGAAAATTACATTGGGACTATATCCTGAAGGACCTTGATTACCAGACTCAGGATGAACTTAAATGTATATCACGTCTAGAAATAAAAGATATACCTATAAACTAACACTGCATAGTTCATTGTCGTGAACATAGTTCACTACAAATAGTTCATTTGTAGTTCCTAAAAAGTCCTCCTGTTTTAGTTTTCAACTGTGATCTACTTGTGTCAAATGAACTTTAATAAGTGTTTTTTAAAAAGATTAATAGGTTATTCTTAATACGTTAGACTTCTTAAAAAGCTAGTAGAATCTTCATTTCCATTGATTTAGAATGCTTTTTCTAAAAATTCACAAATTGTTTTTCTCTTTTGATACATTGAACCATTTAATTAGTCACAAAATATTTGTGATTCTTTTGTTTCTCAAAATACAATATGAACAAACTTGTCATGATTTATTTTTGTCATGATTTATTAATTTGTGTTTACAGATTATTATTACATTTGATATGGTAAAAAAATTTTGGCTAAAGTGCTAATTTTATTATTACATTTCTATTTCAATTGAGCTATAGTGCAAATCTATGGCATTTTATTCCAGCATAATTTGGAAGTCCAATTGGACTTTCAGAAGTCTAATTCCTAATATGCTTCAGATACATAAAGTGTTACTAAGAATTATTGTGAATAATTTAACAAAAACAAATGTACACCTCCCAAGGAGGAGCATCCCTTTTGAAGTAGTCACTTTTGGAGGCTAATCTACTAATTCTAATGTTGTTGCCGTTGCTAAAATTGCTTTTGAAACTTCTGTTTTAGACTCACCTTGAGGCTTCTAGCACATTTCTTTGAATATCCTCAAAGAAGAAAATCTTCATATTTTGAAAGTAGACATGATATATAAGTATATCTAGAAATCACTTGCGACAAATCTGATGTGTAATCAAACCAAATGATACCATAATGATACCTATTTTCTTGGTGATACATATGAAGGCAATTCCAAATGAAAAATCCCAAAATATTTTGAGTATTGATAGCATAATTTACATCAGTGTATAACCTTCCAAAATGTCTATTTTGAAATATAACATTCATATGAATTTAATCATGCTTCATTCAGTATTCATCAACTGCTATGTGCCAGCTCCAGTTATGAAAGACATTCAATCTACAGGTATAGCTTCCCACTGCTCACACTGGCCTCCTTCCCGCGTAATAAGAACCAGACCAGAGTTCCTTTCCAACTAACTGGTAGGATTTAGAATTAATCTGTTTTTTCTAAATCCAGTATCCAATGTACCAAAGGAACCATGACATTTCCTTCATAACCTCCGCTGTGGGTACCTAGGTGACATGAGAAAGCCACTGACACAGTGTTTGATTTCTCTTTTCCAGCTGGAACTTTGAGCTCTGTCCTATTCTGAACCTTCATCTCTAGCAGTAAACTTGCCCATCATACTCAAGAACTGTACCCCACCTTCTATAGGCCAGCGTCCTTCTTCACCCTAAATAGGTCTCCCTGTAACCATGACTTCAACCTTTCTGCCCTGAAACACTGCTCATGTCCAGGAACTCCTGCTGCCATGTCTCTTCAAAGCAAATAAGACCACATGAATTGTAGTTCTGACTATGACCTCAGACACAGTATTTGGGACTTCAGAATACCTTCTTATGGGTTAACTTTGCTGGTCCCAGTTTATTCTTCTTTCATTAGTCCACCATTGAGCTTTCACATGCCTACCGATACTATGTGTCAGATAATGATATTTTTATATAGCATTTCATATTTTAGTAAACTCACCTGCATTGCATGATTTGATCATCATGACAATTTTATAAAGTATGTAATACTGGTATAATAAACAATTTCTGCTGTATTTGTTTTTTAAATGTCTCATTTGTACCTTCTCAACTCAAAATACCAATTATGTCATTGCATCAGATACCTGGATGCATTTTTTCCTTTCATTGTCAAAGATTGAAATGTTACAATAAATTTTGCTTTTAACATTAGGTAAATATTTAATGAACACATAATCAACTAGGAATTTAAAAATATAAACAGGAGCCTCTTTGTCAAATTTGTGTCAATTATTCATCTCCATAGCAGACTACCAGACCATACTGTGAGAGAAGATTGTTTTATTACCTTTTATTTCACTTTTCCAATTTAATGACTTTCCAATGTAATGAGTTTTATCATTAACTTATTCCACATCATTATTAGACATGATAGTCATACCCAGCAAAATGAAACTTTTAAGGAACTAATAATAGTCAGTATATGTTGAGTGTCTTTGGTAGATATTAGGATCAGTTTTCTATTTTTTAAAAAAGTCAAAATAATGACGAAACATAATTTAAAAAACAGAAGATTTGTAAAACACTATCTGCATGCAGATTGATTTTGGCACGTGACTGTACCAGCACACATTTGAGAATCCTTTTGTATTACCGTTCTAGGCACAATGTAAAAATTTTAGGGATCATTTAATGAAAGTACTAAAGAATTGTTTCCCATGGGTTATTTTTATGACAATGTTTTCAAAATGTCAGCAGAAGTGTAAAAAAAAAAAAAAAAAGAGATTCCTATTATATTTATGCCCAAGTCACTAACAATAGGCCTAATTCTACAGTCTCTGTTAAGGTTATTCATTAACGTTTGACACCTCTCACATTTTTAAAGATCCTGAACTTCCTACTCCAAATATAACAGCAGAGATTATTTAAAAGACTGCTGTCTGGATGATAGGATTATAGGTATTATACTTTTCTTATTTCTACGTTTAATGTATTATTTCCTTAAAAGCCCACAATAGACATATACATATAGATATATATATCTATATGTATCACTGTAATAATCAGAAAAGCAATTTTTCGTTGAAAGTCAATGAACTAACCCATTGGAGCTCTCAAATGGCAATATAATGCTAGGTATCATCAAGGGTTAATTAAGAATTGAAATAAAGCAGAAGGTACAGGCCTGCCTGAGGCAAAAAAAAAGTGAAATGAGTACAGATCATCAGGCATATCTCTCAAACAACGTATTTTTCAGTTCACTAAGTGGAATACACAGCCTAAACAGCGTACATGTGACAGATAAAAAGATAGTCTAAAAAATATGTTCCCAAATGATGATACATAATGTATATGACATTGACATACACTTGTTCTAGAGGTAGGGCTTAAGAATCTGCATTTTAAACCAACTCCCCCAAGTGATTATTAAGCACATTAAAACCCAAGAACCACTATAGTAGGTGCTCAATAAATGTTTGTTAGCTTGAGTATGACAGTTTAGTAAAACAGGCTGAATGTTTGCATTTACTTGCTGCTCCAGATCTGTGTAGTTAGCAAAATACATATATTTTAAGGAGTTTAAAAGGATTTCCAAGGAAGTATAAGAACCAATGGAGTGATCCAGGGAAAGAAGGGAGGTATGACAATAAGACATCTTCATGTCTTAAATAAAACAGAAAAGTAAAATATGTCTTTCAGATTATCTTTTCTTCCTCAGATAATGGAATCTACAAATATGGATTCTGAAAATATGGAGACAGAAAATATGGAGACAGAAAATACGGAATCTCAAAGTATGGACATTGAGACTGTTTCTTCAGTTACAGCTCTACAAGCCCTCACTAAGCTACTTAATCCTGAAGAAGAGGATGATTCTGACTATGGACAGGTGGTCATATACTTACAAAGTTCAATTAGTTGTGTCCAAGGGAAGTTGTGAACCGTATTTGAACAACCTGTTTCCACCTAGCTGTGGGAGCAGAGCTGTGTCATTTGATACATGCACGGGAAGCTACAAGGCTGATTATGCATGGCAATGTAACCTTTAGTACATTTCTAGCAAACATAATTATATTTTTCTAAACCACCTGAACACTGAATAGGAAACTAGTTCTGTAACTATGGTAGCAATAGCCACATTTCAAAATGTTGTCATTTATATTTATGGCCAAAGAATGCCTGACAACCATTGCAGAGTGGTAGCTAGGATCTCTTTAAGCCCAGACAGTATTTCTATAAAACAAATATATTCAGTTATGCAGTATTAGTTGGATCCCCAAGTACCAGTCCCTTGATTTTTAAATTTGTCTACACATTAACGCAGAACAGAAAGTTTTGAGCCAAATAATAGGACAAACTAGTGTCAGCCTACCAAAATTGGCTTCCCAGTAATGCACAAATAAAGCTGTGGAGTCTAATTAGTTGAGTAGCATTTGGGGTCAGGATAGGTAATGCCAGTAAGGCTTGCAGTAGCAAGATGGGCTTCATTTTGCATAGAAGAGTTCCTTGAACTGACCTTTGGCCACTCCAAGGTTACTGCCAGTATTCCCAGAAAAATCAAAACACTTTTATATAACTCCCTGCTCTCCATTCTCCTATTTCCTTTATTTATTTATTTAGACAGAGTCTTGCTCTGTCTCCCAGGCTGGAGTACAGTGGTGCAATCTCGGCTCACTGTAACCTCTGCCTCCCAGGTTCAAGCAATTCTCCTGCCTCAGCCTCCCAAATAGCTGTGACTACAAGGGAGTGCCACCAGGCCCAGCTAATTTTTGTAATTTTAGTAGAGACAGAGTTTCACTGTGTTAGCCAGGATGGTCTCGATCTCCTGACTTCATGATCCACCTGCCTCGGCCTCCCAAAGTGCTAGGATTACAGGTGTGAGCCACCACACCCGGCCATTCTCCTATTTTTTTTTTTTTTTAAAGACAGGATTTCACCATGTTGGTCAGGCCGGTCGTGAACTCCCGACCTCAGGTGATCCGCCCGCCTTGGCCTCCCAAAGTGCATGGATTACAGGCGTGAGCCACTGCACCCGGCCATTCTCCTATTTCTTAAATATCAGTGAGCCTTGGCTATCAGACTGCCTATGATAGGGCAAACAAAATTTGGGGTAAAAATCCCATATTATAACAGAATATGTCAATTTGCATAAAATTATTTTAATGAAGTGTTTTGTCGTATGACCAATTTACCATGAATAAATCATCTTTCACGAATGTACATACCAATTTACTTCTCCCAAAATTTATTTTTGCCACAATGTAGAGAAAAAAGCATGCTATGAACAGGCAGCAAATTCAGTGGCTCAGATTGACACTGAATTGAGCTACCACCCTAAGGAAGAGCTTAGGTAGAATAGGGCAGAATTAAATAAGACATGAAATGGAAATAAAATTTGTAGAACTGAGTCAGCTTGGAGCCAGGATCAGGAACCAGAAAGTTTTAGTCAGGGAAAAGTCTTAGTAGAGGCCAAACAAAGAAACGTCAGGACGTTAATGACAGTATTAGCTATACACAACAAATAGGAGCAGGAGAAAATGTTAGGAACAATTTATCAGTGAAGTTGGAAAGGCAAGCTCATTTTTGCTACCTTAGTTGAAGTAGCAGAATAATAATTTTCTGGAGCCTACATGCTGGGAAAGGTAGGGTTATGTCACATAGAAAAAGCATATCAAGTATTTGAGAAACAGTGACCTTGAATATAGTGAAGTGGAATTTGTAACTGGGACAGATTCAAATGTAAGGATTTACCCTGGTTACAGAGCCTATTTCCTTTGGTGTTTATGGCTGGAGGTGTTTATTTGCATCTAGAGGTGTTTCTAAGAGGAAAGATGAATGCTTATGAGAATAGAGAGACTAACATAATATTACTTGAATTGCACAATTTATAAAGGAAAATTACTATAATAATGTGTGATTCTGTATATCTGGGTTATAAGCAATTTTGAGATAATTGGTCATTCAGACACCACAGTACAGATATCATTAGAGGACGTAGAATTACAGTATCAGAACAGTGGGAGAATAATTAATATTTCTAATGAACTATTAAATTTTCCGGGAGAGAAACTGCTTTTCATTTTTTAACATGTATTAATCTTGGGAACGGTGGGATGTTTACAAGAGCGATGTGTTTTTGAAAATATGCTCTCTGAAAACAGCAAGAGAACAGTTGCATACACATTGCTTCATTTACACTATCCCTTTTCTATGTGACTTGCTAAGAATATGGGAGATTGGGAAGAGAGTGTGTCTATCATTTTTCAAACTCATGAGGGGATATTAAGGCTTGTGGGAAATAAGGTTCACTGCTCTTCACAGACATTATAACAAGGATGTTCTGTCTTACATATTACAAAGTGGCATGAATTGCAATGATAAATTGCTCAGATAATTGGCTGTAGATTCATGGTAATGGCTCAAATGATGTTCTAATAGAAAACAATTGCCAGATGGTTTTTAATGTTTTTATGAGCACATTCCATCTTTTCACTTGAAAAAAATTTTTAATCGTTTATTTTCATTAAATTAATAAATTGAAACTCCCATGAGTTCTGATCCAATCACTGTCCATGGAGAGTATACCAATTTTTGTCATGAATGTCCAGGGTTTTACTTCCACTGGTTCTAATTTCTGTGGAAGGCAGCACTCAACCAAACAAGAGGCCCTCATGTTCTGAGAAATGCTTTACTCTGATTGACTATTAGTGTTCTGGTGATTAATAATTTAGGAAAAGTACTACACATTTACATTATATTAGTGATTAAAAGAGGAAAAAATGTCCCAAATACTGTCTTGGGATTTTCACATAAAAATGCCTGTAACGCCTTAACCGCAGACATAGCAATTTTGAAACACCTTTTGGAAACAAATACTATTTAAGACACTGTTGAGATATTATAGATTAATTTCTGATTTATAACTGTTGGAACGGTTTCACATAATAAAGACCCACGTGAGCTGTTCCATCAGGTTTCAAGGACAGACACTACTCTCCTTGCTCAAACAAGACATTCTAACTTTGTGCATGTCTAAAGTCTTAGAAGATGAGGACAGGAGCCTGAGAAAGAGAGATAGAGGTGCTGTCTGACAGTATGCAAGGAGGTAAGATTTTTTGACTGCCAGCAGTGGAGTGAGTTGGAGCTGCAGAGTCTGACATCAGCAAAAACAATTAGCAAGAAATTGGGATTTTCTTAAAAATCAAAGAATCCCTGAGACGGGTCAATAAGGGTGGGTGTCACTATACTGATAGTGTAATATGTGTTATATTTAGTTGAAAAAATGAAGATTGTTCTTTTACTGGTGAATCAGGAGAAGTCCTGTGGGGGATGTGCATGCTTGTGCAGAAGATGGCAAAATAAACTTGTACTTGTGTGAAGGCTGAGGTACATCAGCATATATTTGACACTATTAATTTGTGGCTGCTGTTTAAATCCACTAGTTAAGTGTCATGAGGCCGTGGGACAGGGAAGTGTTTCATACCTATAGTGGAAAATAGTAAAAGCAGTTATCAGGGCTTTTGAATGGTTAATTTGGAGTCTAAATACTTAGCTTCTGTTTACTGTTAGTTTTTATTTCTGTAAAACTTTCACATACTTCTGTCCTCCATCTGACTACAACCAGACACTGCTAACCCCAAAAGTGTCAGTGCCTTTATACTAATACTTGGTTCTAACTTTCATAGAGATGAATGTGGCTCATTCCTCCATCCCCAGGGACGCATGATTCACTGAGCTGGAACTATGGATTTAGCCTGACCAAAGATCAATTCTGCCCTAGAGTCTATTAAACCAAACACTTTTTTGAAAGAACAAGGAAAGCATATTCAAAATAGTACTTGGCATTCTGTCTCTCTGTTGTGTAACAATGATGGGTAATTAAACTGGAAAGCTCCATGAGTTTTTTGATGGAAATCCTATCAAATTTAAAGTATCACTAGTCATATAGGTTATACAAGTAGTAATTATAGAATATTGGACTTTTTCTCCTCCTTCAGACAAGTGGTTTATCTACTATTGGAGCCATGGGTCCCGGAAATATTGGACCACCCCAAATAGAAGAGCTCAAAGGTAAGTTATTTAACAAAGCAGTATAGATCAATATAATCTTTTCCTTGGTAGAAAAATTATAGGGAGAGTAATACATACTAACACTAGTATTTGTTAAGATGAACTAAACAATGTATTGTATACTTGAAAATTGCTAAGATAGTAGATTTTAAGTATTCTCATCACAAATAAATGATAAGTATGTGAGAGAATCCATATGTTAATTGCTTGAGTTAGCCATCCACTGTGCATACATATTTCAGAACATCATGTGGTATATCATAAATATATACAATTTTTATTTGTCCATCAAAAATGGAGAAATGAATAAATAATTTTTAAAAATAAAAAAGATGACCTAAAATAATCATGGAAATGATGAATAGCCATTTACATATAAAGATGCTGTTTTTACTCTACTACTGCAGATAGTTTTTCTAACAATGGAAAGATATTTGCCTTGAATTATCCACATTCCTTGCATATTTTACGAGATAGAAAACCAAGAAAGTCACGTGTGGTTAGATCATTTTTTATTTTTTAGGGACTATTTACCAAGATGCTTAGCTTCTTTACCTTCTACCTTCCTATATTCTAGCAATTTCATGGAATTCATTCATTGAATAATTTAATAAATATTTAGCCTATTATGCATCAGGCAGTATGACCATCTCTGAGACTACAATGCAGATCAAAACAGAAAAAGTCCCTGTTCTAATTGAGCTAATAGACTTTTGAAGAAGACAATAAAACAAATAACTAAACAATTTTATCTTACATTAAGATGCTTATATGTTAACGTCTTTGGGTTTACTTATTTAAAAAAACAGGTCCAATAAATGAGGCAAAATAATATTTTTTACATTTCCCCAGCATTTTGATTTATACATTTTTACAGAGTTGAACATTTTACAAATCTTTAAAAATATAAAAGGCTCTAATTCTGTTGGTCATGATCACCATTAACCGGAGAATAGGCAGGGAGAGGAAGTGAATTTCGTTAATCAATTTAGTTAATTGCAGAAGATTTTATCTGGACAAATGTTGAAAATAATGACTAAAATGAGGTCTGAGGATGTTTTTAAAATTTCAGTTATTATGGCTACAGATACTCAAGAGGCTATTTGCCTTACTCAAGAGATATTCATTCCATAGCAGACTAGTTCACGTTTGATGTACTTTTGTGCTGCCTGTATTTCTGATAATGTAAGTCTAATAATCTTTAAATTCTGAAGGCAATGATTCATATGTAAAATGTTATATGTAAATCTGTAGTTAGGCTTTACAAAGCCCATGCTAGATAAAAGCTGATAATTTCAAAAGAATTGTCAGAATTGAAAATCTGACAATTGAGTACATTTCTGGGAATGCTTAAAATGACTGAAAGCAATGTTCTGCAACTAATGCAGGTCTCCACTGGATGCTGCAATAGTTAGAACAAATGTAAGGTGGGTTTTTGCATGCCTATTGGAGCCTATCCACTTTTAAACATTTAAAGATGATATGCAGAAACCCAACCTCATGCTCAGCTTTGCATGAAGGACAAAGAGACAAAGATTTTCCTTAAAGCTCGTGTCTACATGAGGAAAACACTGGTGTAAAAAATGATCATTGTATTCACTGCTTTCAGTTTCTTTAATTGATATTATGATTTTGAGAATCATGTCATACTTGCATGGAAAAGATATCCAAGGGTTTTTATATAGTAAAAACAATGCAAGATAAGACATTTTCTCCAAATCAGATTGATTTTAGTTGTGATTTTTTTCTTTTATATAAAAATATTTTTAAATATAATCCTATTTATGTTTCTGGAAAAATGTGTAATATTTCTTTGCATATGTGTATGGAACGAGAGAGAGAGAGACTGGAATGATACACAACAGAATACTAACATTGATTATCTCCAGGCAGTTGAATTATAGATTATTTTCTTATTTTTGTTTATGTGGTTTTAGCAAAATTTTCTACAGTTGTTATTACAGTTCTACAATGTATTGGTTCTATATTGATAGAGAAACATTTAGTCAGTAGTTACTAATTTAGCTTGTTTTGACCAAAAAACAAACTAGTGATTGCAAATAATTTTTTACTTCAATGATTCCAAACTGAGTGTGAAGAAGAACAGGAGCAGTTTAGAGAAGGAAAAAGCACGAGCTTCAGCTTTATCTTCCCTTTCTTCACAGTCATCCCTGAAACCACCGAGAAAAATAATGAGGACATCTGGAATTCAGAAGAGATTCCAGAAGGAGCAGAACATGATGATATGTGGGATGCTAGAGAAATCCCAGAGTAAGTCAAATGAAGCCAGGAATGTCTTTAGGAGTTTAAGTTAGCTGTGTCATCTGATAGCACGCTATTTTTGACAAGATTCATAAAGTAACATACCACATAAAAGATAAAACTACAGTGACACGCAGAAGGCATGTGTACTTGATATTTTTTCCTTCTAGAGCAGAAACAAATAATCAGGCATAACACCTTCCTTTCAGTTATTATCTAGTAAAAAATGAAAAATATAGTCATTTTCATTATAAATTTATATTTAATGTCAGTTTCTTGTATAGTGTGGAACTAACTACGAGAAAACCAGCCCATTAAATTGCAAGGATTCATACAAACTAAATTACAATGCCATGTTTATTTGTCAAGGACTTGCTTTTAATTACTCAATGTTCTACAATTTTGGTAAAAGGCTATGTTCTCCCTTCAATTATCAATTATTACCCAGACTTATTTACTAGATATTCTAAGATTATACTTAGTATTCAGTGTATTTTGCAAGCAGGGTTCAAGACTTGCTTTGTAGCCTTTTCAATACAATCAAATTATAAATATGAAATTTAGAATTATTATAAAAAGCCTTTTATTCTGATTTAAAGAGCACTCATACTTTTAAGAACCTTAAAGTATATTTATATACATAGATTAAATTATTGGTCAAATAGACTAAGCTTTACATATATGTATTTTGAAATAAAATTCTGATTGACTATTTAGAATAGCAGGAAAACTAAAGCCAACATTTACTAAATTATGATGTACTGTATAAATTCTTAAAGACTTCTATTGCAAGTGATATGACAACTTTTCTCATTCTGAACACAGAACTATCCAGTATTTTTTTTTTTTTTTTCTGAGATAGAGTCTTGCTCTGTCACCCAGGCTGGAGTGCCCTGGCACGATCTTGGCTCACTGCAACCTGAGCCCCTCCTGGGTTCAAGCGATTCTCCTACCTCAGCCTCCCATGTAGCTGGGACTGCAGGCACGTGCCACCATGCCCAGCTAATTTTTGTATTTTTAGTAGAGACGGGGTTTCACCATGCTGGCCAGGCTGGTCTCAAATTCCTGACCTCAGGCGATCCACCTGCCTCAGCCTCCCAAAGTGCTAGGATTACAGGCATGAGCCACTGTGCCTGGCCAAAATTGTCCAGTATTAAACAGGAACAACAACAACAACAACAAACTCCATGCTTCCATCTTCTACGTAAGTTCTTGAAAATAGAAGCAGTGGGAGGCTGCAGATAATTAACTAGAAAGAAGTACCCAGCTTTCAAATAAACAATGTCAAAACCATAAACCTCATAAAAAATCAAATGAGATTTTAAAACATTTCTTAGAGAATGAAGATAGTAAATTTGAGGTTGTGTTTATATAGTGCCCACATATCCATATGAAAAGTAAGAAGTCACTCATTTGTCATATTGTCTAACGAATGTCAAATATCTATATGCAGCAAGCTTTAAATGTGAGTACATTTTCCCTTTTCATCCTGATGTTTGATGTTTGGTAGATAGGACATCCATGAAAGCTTTAAATGAATAATAACTGCAGTTATTATGAGGGAAATTGCTTTATAAGATTTTTTAAATCTTTATTTTCTACCTTATGAAGAGACATTGCAAAATTTCTCAGTGGATAAAGAGGAAAATGGGTAAAGAATATGAACAGGCAGTTCAAAAAATAAGAATCACAAGTGGCCAAATGAAAAAATGACAAGGGCCTGAGCTAAGGCACTGGCCTTGGGGAGAAGCATAAGGGTCTGTATTTAAGTGAAAAGTTGGCTTAGATAAAATGGATGAGGGGTTAGATAAAATGGATGAGAGGAGAGCCTCAAAGATGATGCTGAAATTATTAGTTTGGGTGACTGAATAAATGATAATGCCATTAACTTTGATAGGAATTATAGGTGCAGTGAGTTTGTTTTTGTTTTCATTTTTTCTTCTAAGAGTCTTGCTCTGTTGCCCTGGCTGGAGTGCAGTGGTGTGATCTTGACTCACTGCAACCTCCACCTCCTGGGTTCAAGCGATTCTCCAGCCTCAGACTCGAAAGTAGCTGAGACTACAGGTGCATGCCACCATGACTGGCTAATGTTTTTTTGTATTTTTTTGTAGAGATGGGGTTTCACCATGTTGGCCAGGCTGGTCCTAAACTCCTGGCCTCAAGTAATCCACCTGCCTCACCCTCCCAAAGTGCTGGGATTACAGATGTGAGCCACAGCACCCAGCCAAGTTTGGTTTTCTTTCTTTTCCCCCACCACCAATCGCTCACTGCAGCCTCAACCTCCTGGGCTCAGACAATTCTCCCACCTCACTCTCCCAAGTAGCTGGGACTACAGGTGCACACTTCATTTTTGTGAAGACTCTGTCTAACTGTGTTGCCCACGCTGGTCTCAAACTCCTGGACTCAAGCAATCCTCATGCCTCAGCCTCCCAAAGCACTGGGATTACAGTTGAGAACCACTATGACTAGCTGGTTTTTGATATGTACACTTTGAGTTGTCTTTGGGACATCCAGACAAACCTATGTAGTAGGCAGTTGGAAAATTGCATTAGGAGCTCAGGATAAGAGTAGGAGCTTGAGCAAATCCATTTGGGAGTAGTGAACATATAAATCAATTCCTTCTGTTTGTTTAACCTGGCTTCAGCTTTGTAAATACTTGGTAGATGTTATAGCCTATTAAGAGAAAAGTGCCCCATAGCAAATAGCTGCTTATTGTTAGCCCTGTTCTAACTCAGAGAAATTCCTTTTTTTATTGTTGTACATTCCTATTGGCAAAGGATCAGAAGTTCAATCTAGTCCTTTAGTCTTACTATCCAGAGATTTACTGTTTCTTCATTAAGGTAGCATTAAGCAAAAAAAAAAAAAAAAAAGTAAATGTTTGTTTCATGCTATCTGAAGAGATGGGGTACATTGTGGTGGATGCTTCTATAAACCATTCTATTCCTGGAGGCCCAAATTTGGGAGAAAGGAATGATTTGTGAATTGTCATGTTGGGGGTGAAGTATCAGGAAAATCTTTCATTAAACTCAGAATTCTGTAAGACTAGATTCTAAGCACTATAGTGTAGCTGTGCTGACTATATTGCCATTGTTTCTATTGTAGAATTTTAGCCATAGAGATCATTTATTTCAAACTCACACCTCCCCTCCCATAAATTATATAAATGTAGAAGCTGACCCCATGAGTTTCTAACTTGACCAAGGCCCACAGTTAATGACAGAAACAGTACTAAACCTGAATTTTCTCCTCTACTCTGTGGTTTAAATTTAGCAGAGGAAGGTTTCTATCAATCCCTAGGTCATGGACTCAGTGTTTTTCTGAGCCATTGTTTTTCAGGAACAGACTTTTTTCTCCTGGTTTTAATCTTATTAGAATCTTATTAGAACTTTCCTCAGTCTATTTTATTTGTATAGCTCTAAAACAGTTAAGGCTTTATTTTAGAAAATAATAAAAATTCTGCTTTTCAGTGTTTATTTTTGACCACATTTCTAGACTTATTTTGCTTTATGTTCTATTATATGCCTGAAGACCTGCAAGCACTTTATTTATGTAGTCCTTTTATTTTTTTCTAATAGCATGTCCTCATAAATTTCTGGTTTTCTGTTCTGTGACAGGAAATTGCTCTTTCATTTGAGTTCCTATTATCATTGATTTTTTTTCAGATATGAGATTGTATTCAGACAGCAGGTGGGAACTGAGGATGTATTTTTAGGGTTGTCAAAGAAAGACTCCTCAACAGGTTGTTGCACTGAACTAGTGGTAAGCCTTCTCCTCCCCTTCTTCATTTTCTATATGACCGTTGTAGCTAAATTGACTGACTATTGTATACATAATATTGTAGGCAAGGTTGTAAACTCTTTAAAAATTGTGGTTGCTATGTTTCAGGTACTAGGGGAATAATGGAATAGAGTTTCAAATTGTTAACTTGTATAAAATAAGCTAAGCTTACACGTTTGTATAAGATTTACAAATAAACATAATAGAATCATATGACACAATACACAATTTCTATTTTTATTCCTATTAAAACTTCCCAAATGGATTGGACTGGATTTTCTTTCATGCTAGTTCTGTCCCATGCATGCCATCTGATTGGTTATTAACTTCTGATGAATTGACAGACAATTGAAATGAAATGTCTCCTTCCCTGCATCTGTCTTATCTCTTATTTCTGTATTTCTTATAATGACTCAGCTTACAATGTTGGACTTAAAAGGGATTTTCCTAATTTTGGGATCTGACTTCTGATTAGAAACACTAAGAAAGACATCTAAAATGTTACTTTGCTTTCTTATCTGAACGAAGCTACAGAATGTTGGAGAACATCCTTTACCAGGTCACTGTTTCTGGATAACAGTTGTAGCAATACCAACAATTTCAATGATAACAACTTACCTTTGCTTGTTTCATCCTCCTAATGATCTTGTTGAAAATCTGGGCCTAACCTAGAGTGTGGAATTTGACTCATTTTAGCAACATTAACAAGTAATTCTTGTGATAAAAATTTATTTTTTGAGATCGGGGACTTTGCTTCTATTTTTTTCCCTCCTTTCTTACAATACATTATAGAATACTGTGGTGCCCATGGGAGATGTGTAATATTTTTTCCTTGAGCAAATGATAAATGGAATTTCTCTTTTGCATGAACTTTAGGTTTTCTCTTATTAGCAAAATATAAGACATTCAATTGAATCAAGTAACATAATGGGAATAATGGCTTTAAGTACCTCAGGAGATTTTTCAAACTCTAATAAGTTAAGGTTTCAAGTAATCTTGAAGTAATTAGCTCCCAGGGTTTTACCAGTAATATTCAAATTCCTCTCTCTTAAATTACCGAAAAATTGTGTTTTTGATGTGTAGTGTTGGGGATTGCTCTAAGTTCTGGAGGAATTCTAGGCCCTAAATAAACAAAACTGTTGCAAGTCTTACCATTTCTCTCATGCAAAAATTGCTACTAGTTTTAGTAATAAAGATATCCCGAATGAAGAATCTCAGAAACTGAATCATACCTTATATAACAGGAATATATGGTTTATCTAAAACTCAGTAAGTATACACAGAAGGCTTGCTGTTTTCTCTCAAATGAATTTATAATGAACTGGGGAGACAAAACTAACATAAATGAACTAATTTTATTATTAAGAATACAATAATTACATTTATACTTATAATTATTTAACTTATATTAATACTTATAATTGTGTAAACAATTATAAGTCTACCAGAAGTTCAGAAGGTTGGGATAAGTCATGGACACCACTGAAAAATAGCAGCAAATAACACATTTGTTGATGCTATGGCACTTTGTCACGTGTATACTGTTCCTTTTGTCTTTCCTTTATTTCTCTTTGTTTCTTCATTTATTAATTCTTTAAATACTTAGTGAATGTTACTACATACCAGGGACTGTCCTAAGTACTAGAAATACAAAAATAAATAATAAACGATCAATTGTCCTCAAGGAATTTATAGTAAAGGAGATTGACACCTAATAAATCATCGCAGCTCAGTATGGTAAGTACATTTTTAGAGGCATATAGAATAGAATAGAATGATGGTTACCAGAGACTGGGAAGGGTAGTGGGCATGAGTGGGGGAATGGGGATGGTTAATGGGCACATAAATATAGTTAGACACAATAAATAAGATCTAGTGTTTGATAGTACAACAGAATGATAACAATCAGCAATAATTTGTTGTACATTTTAGAATAACTGATGGAGTACAATTGGAATGTTCATAACACAAAGAAATGTTGAATGATTGAAGTGATAGAAATCCACACCATTTACCCTGATGTAATTATTAAACACTATATGCCTGTATCAAAATATCTCATGCACCCCATAAATATATATGCCCATCATATACCCATAAAAATTAAAGATAGAATAATAAAGGCATATATCAGGTACATAGTGACATAAAGCAGGAAAGGATCAACTTTAAGTGGATAATATTTCTACAGTGGACAACATTCTAAGAAGGGCATTCCAAGCAGAGGTAAGAGCACATGGAAAAGTATCCAGGCATGAAATAGCGTGGCATATTTGAGTAAGCAGTGAAGATAACAAGAATAAAGAGTAAGTGTGGGTAATAATAGACTGGTAAGCTGACACTCAAAAAAGATAAAAGCTTGTAGCTTTTATTTGTAGCTTGAATGTTATCCTGTAGGCATACTAATGATGACATTCACTATCATTGCTTACTCCACTGACAAGACCCAAAGTAACTAGATTGTTGAGCCCATCTCAAGTATTTCTTGTTGAAATGTATATGCTTATCATTCTTGTTGATAATGTTGTGTTTCCTTGAATATAAGACATCATAATATTGTAAATGTGTCATTTATTTAACAATAACAATGTTCAGAAGAAAATAGGTATAATACCATATTATACCACCATTGATTATGCAGAGCATCTCAATATCAGAAACATTAAAATGTGAAGAAAATTGTACCTGAGAATTGCCTAGATATGTTATTTGGGTCCTAGAACTGGTCTATATGTAACAGTCCAATCCAAAGACTTTAAGAGGAAAACTCTTACTTAAATGGAGGAAGGCAATAGAAGTACAATGTTTATATACAATAAGTAAGATTTGAGGTTTAAAAATTCACAAGGACCATCATTTCCTTTACCCTTCCCAGACTTCAAATAAGAAAGCAAACTTTATGAATCCTAAATAAAAGCAACGGTCCTAAACAAAATTCTGAATTAGGAATGTCTTCAGCAAACCCTTCAAACCTCAAACCTAAAGAGCCTCATTATCCAAATTCTGCCCTATTGTTATCCTCTTGTATTGCTTTATTCCTGAGTTTGTAGCCACGAAGTTTCCCTTGCCTTAATCTATATTTATGCATTTTAGAGCTAGAGCTAGCCAGTCGTTTATAGGTTTATTTTGTTTCTAGCTGTCAAGCTTTTTTTTTTCAAATAAATTCTATAAGTAAGCCCAGTGTATTAAACATATAAAAAAGTACCACTGCCTTATTTAAAAAGGTACTATCACACATGAGGCAGCTCTTAGAAGAATGGCTGAGGCTCCTTGGAACACAGTTTAAAGATGCTGATCTAATTTCTCACCCTTATATTAGAGTTGATAAACTAAAGTTGGGCTTGCAAGGTTTCAAATACTCATATACATTAATGGAAGAATAATCAGAGATCTAGAGAGCTTCTTTTTCCTAGGTGACATATATACTTTTCTTTAAACTGCATGAGTGGAAGTCCCCTAGCTTGTTTTATTTTGTTTTGTTTTGTTTTCCTTTATCCTCTATCTATATTCTCCATTCCTCTCCCCAAAGCTCTCACTGTAATGTATGTGATATTAGGTTGGTGCAAAAGTAATTGCAGTTTTGCCATTACTACTGGTTATTGCCAGACTTACTGAGGTACTAGACCTCTTGGGTACTAGTTGAGGAGTATGGAAAAGGAACTATAGGTATCAAAACTATGTAGGAAAATAGCCTAATTCTCTGTAAGATTATTTGTGGCAGGAAATGGGATGGATGCATTGGAAAAATAGGTCAGCAGATTCTCATTTTCACCCTTGGTGCTAAAATCCAAAAATGAATGGGGCTAGGGTTATTGGTATTCTGCCAAATTACCCATTGTTTATTCTAGGAGAGGGGAAAGGCAGCTTGCAGATAGCTTGATGCTCTTTGACCTAGAATGAATACATAATATTTTGATGTTTTACTTTGATGGATCTATATTGATAAGAGGACATTCTGATGTGACCCAAGAAACAAGCCAGTAAGCCTATTTTTTCTTCCCTAACATCACCTCCTCCCTAGGATATGAGCCTTTCCCCCATCTTTAAATCTCACTGAGAATGAGATGAGAGTCAGGGATGGGATAGAAGTCAGTCATCATCTGGCAGGCAGACACACCCAGGAGTCACATGTTTATCAAACATATTTATCTCAGAAAGGGCTATCAACAATTTTGAGCAAAGTGTTTGTTCATTCTCTAAGAATTCACTTGCTTCCTGAATGGTCTGCTGTTTAAATCCTGATTTGTTTCTTAAGGTTAGAACAGTTATATTTGTTTACTTTTTTTTTTTTTTTTTTTTTTGAGACAAAGGCTCACTCCATTGCCCAGGCTGGAGTGCAGTGACATAATCTCAGCTCACACTGCTGAGCCACTGTGCCTGGCCTGTATTTGTTTACTTTTAATGAAAATATGGATTTAGCTGCTTGATAATGAAATTAGCTGGGCATGTTGGTGCGTGCCTGTAATTCCAGCTACCACAATGCCCAGCTCATTTTGTATTTTTAGTAGAGACGGGATTTCACCATGTTGGCCAGGCTGGCCTGGAACTCCTGACCTCAGGTGATCGGCCTGCCTCGGCCTCCCAAAGTGCTGGGATTAACAGGCATGAGCCACCACGCCTGGCCTATATTTGTTTACTTTTAATGAAAACATGGATTTGGCTACTCGATAATGAAATAGATTTTGTTTTCCATTCCATTCCATTCTAGAGGATGGACCTAGTTTTTTGTTTTTTTTTTTCTTTTTGGTAGGTTTCCTGATTATGTTAACCTTGTTTGATTAGTTGTATGCCAGACCATGTGGGAGAGGGAAGGATATTTGAGCTGTAATATGATTCCATATTATTAGTTCCAGGCAGCACAGTAAATCTTCAATTAAATTTCTAATAGTTGTCTCAGTAATATATTCATAATATATACATTTATAGTTAATGTCATAACATTACTTCATAATGATGCTGGTTGTGGGACATGGTAACAAATATCTCCTTAAAAGCTAATCTATGCCGGATGTGGTGCCTCATGCCTGTAATCCCAGCACTTTGGGAGGCCAAAATGGGTGGATCTGAGGCTGGGAGTTCAAGACCAGCCTGACTAACATGGGGAGACCCAGTCTCTACCAAAAATACAAAATTAGCCAGGCATGGTGGTACATGCCTGTAATTCCAGCTACTAGGGAGGCTGAGGCAGAAAAATCTCTTGAACCCAGGAGGCAGAAGTTGTGGTGAGCCAAGATCATGCCATTGCACTCCAGCCTGAGCAACAAGAATGAAACTTCATCTCAAAAAAAAAAAAAAAGCTAATCTAATCATAAAGACAGTATATTTCTGATAATGAAGGTAATATGTATATAAAATTTTAAACAATACCAAAATTAGTAGAGTTTACAATAAAAGTCCCCCATAATGAGATGGAGAAAAATAGAGAGAGAATGTGTGTTTGAGATGGGCTATGGTCAATGATGGAATAAAGGTAAAGGATGTCTTATATCCACGTATTACTTGATATATGTATCAGTAGTTTTACATTTTGATAATGTTATTTTGAGAAGGTTTCATCAAAATATCTGAATCACATGGTCTAGAATCCTTGGGCTGGACCTGGCAGAAACTCCTGATTCCATGCAAGCAGATTCACAGATTGACCTTGGAAATTACCAATACTTGAGGAATGAATAAAGGTAGAGGAACTTAGAAGGATATTCAGAGATGGGAGGGAAACCATAATAGTATCTGCTGCTGTCAAGCAGGATTAGGATGCAGAAGGAACTTTGAGATTTGTCAGTTAAGTCTTTGGTGATCTTTGGAAGACAGCAACTTCAGTGGTATGGCCAACACCAGATTGAAGAAACCTAAGAAGTGAAGAGGAAGTGAGGAAGAGAAGCCAGCAAATATAGATTGTTCTTTGTGGAAGTTTAGTGGTGAAGAGGAGGAGAATAAGGAAATGATTGTTGAGGAGGAGGCAGGATTTAGGGGAGTTATTTTAAGATAGGAGAAATTTATGTATGCATTTCAGCTCATGACAAGAATCCATGCATTCATCCATGTAATATTTATTTAGTTCCTACTGTGTGTCACTAGAGCTAATGGACAAAGAGTAAAATAAATAAATAAATAAAAATTTAAAAAGGAGGCATTTTTGGTTGTCACAATGATTAAAGATTTTTTTTTTTTCCTGAGATAAGGTCTTGCTCTGTCACCCAGGCTGGAACACGGTGACCTGATCTCAGTTCACTGCAGCCTCAATGTCCTGGGGCTCAAGCCATCCTCCCACCTCAGCCTTTCTAGTAGCTAGGACTACAGGCATGCACCACAATGCTCTGTTAATTTTTGTTTTTTGTTTTTTTTTGTAGAGACAGAGTCTCATTAGGTTGCCCAAACTGGTCTCAAACTTCTGGGCTCAAGCAATTCTCTCACCTTGGCCTCCCAAATTGCTGGGACTACAGGCGTGGGCCACCATGCCCAGCTGATTACAGGATGTTATTGTCATTTAGTATTCAGGGTCAGGGTTGCCTTAAATCTTGCAATAAGAGGTATAGTCCTCAAGAATGAAGAATTGCCCTACACAAAATGCCCACATTTCTTTCCTCTAGTTAAAAACACTGATTAGATAAAGAGGTATTGAAGATATGAGGGTGCTGCTACTCAGCAGCATTCTACTCTGTTGACTACTGTCCTTTTTTTTTTTCTTTTTGAGACATCTTGCTCTGTCACCCAGGCTGTAGTGCAGTGACGTGATCTTGGCTCACTGCAACCTCTGCCTTCCAGGTTCAAGCTATTCTCCTGCATCAACCTCCCAAGTGGCTGCAACAACAGGCACACACCACTACACCAGCTAAATTTTGTATTTTTAGTAGAGACAGGGTTGGCCAGGCTGGTCTCGAACTTCTGGCCTCAAGTGATTCATGTGCCTCGGCCTTCCAAAGTGCTCGGATTATAGGCGTGAGCCACGGCACCCAGCCTGCTCTTGCCTTCTTGAAACACAGTTTTCTTTTTACTTTAATGACCGCACGCTCACTGAGGAGTGAGGAAATACTTCACTCTTTTCTTCCAAAATCACTAGGCATTCCTCCTTTCTTTCACTCCCAAATCACTGGCTCTTCCTATTCTGCCTTAAGTTCTCTGGAGATTTGACATATGTCTTTTTTTCTCTACCTATTCTCTTTTCATCTACTCTCATGGCTTTAAATACCATTTATCTCTCTAGTCCTGAACTCTCCCATGAGCTTTGGATTCATATAACTGACTACATACTTGGCATCTCTTACTTGTTTAATAGACAACTCAATCCTAACATGTCTAAAACAGAACTCTTAATTGTCTTCCGCGAATTTTTTCCTCATTCACTTCTGCATGGCAATAACATTTACCCAATTGCTCAAGCTAAAAACCTAAATCATCTGTCATTCCTCTTTCCTTTATACCTCATATCTAATCCATCAGCATGTATTACTGGCTGTACCTTCAAAATATATTCTAAATCCATCTAATTTTCATTACCCCTGCAGCTGCCATCATCATCTCTATCTGGACCATTATGAGTCTCTTCTGACATATCTCCCTGCTTTGACTCTTCCTTCCCTATAGCCTTTCCACAGAGTATAACAGATCCTTTTTAAAAGTAATTCAGGACTGGGTGTGGTGGCTCACGCCTGTAATCCCAGCACTTTGTGGGGCCGAGGCAGGTGGATCACCTGAGGTCAGGAGTTCGATCCAGCCTGGCCAACATGGTGAAACCCTGTCTCTACTAAAACTACAAAAATTAGCCGGACATGGTGGTGCACTTTCATAGTCCCAGCTACTTGGGAGGCCAAGGCAGGAGAATTGCTTGAACCTGGGAGGCAGCAGTTGCAGTGAGCCACGATCACGCCATTGCACTCCAGCCTGGGCGACAGAACAAGACTCCGTCTCAAATTTTAAAAAATGGTAAATCAGACCACATCACCTCTTAGCTTACAGCCCTCAATGGCTTCCTCTTGCACTTACAGAACAAAATCCAAACTCCTTATCGTAAAAGTAGGTAAAGACCCTCTGTGATCCTGACCCTTACCTACTTTTACAGTTTCATCCAATGTGACACTTTTTCCTTGTTTGTTATGTTCTGCTTATCCTGGTCTTCTTTTTGATCCTTCAATATGCCAAGTTATTTCCCAGTTCCTTGTTATTCATTCCACCTGGGTATTCCACCTAGTTCCTCAGATGATGAAATTTTACTTCTTCCTTTCCAGTCATTTTAACTTCCTATTTGTTTAATTACATGTTAGTACCTCCAGAACTATATTATGCAATATGATAATGAATACTGAACATTATTTATTTCTCACTGTAAATTTTTAAAAATTAAAAAAAATGGGTGCATAATAGAGATACACAATGAAGTACTATTCAGCCATAAAAAGAGATCCTGTCATTTGAAACAACATGGATGGAACTGGAGATTATTATGTTATGTGAAACAAGCCAGGCACAGAAAGACAAACATCACACATTCTCACTTATTTGTGGGATCTAAAAGTCAAAACAATTGAAATCATGGACATAGAGAGTAGAAGAATGGTTACCAGAGGCTGGGAAAGGTAGTTTAGGGGAGGGGAAGTGTAGGGTTGGTTAATGGGTACAAAAATATAAATTTCTTACTTTAATTGGAACGGTTTGGTGTTTTGTCATTTAGTTAGATACTGACTTTTGGGTTATGTATTAAGGAACTGTTCATCCATTTTGATTTTAAGAGTTCTATTTTAAGCAAGAATAGATGATGAATTTAATCAAATGCATTTTTACCATTTGCGAAGATCATATAACTTTTTAGTTTTGATCTACTGGTAAGTTATATTAGCAAATTTCTCAATATGGAACCATCCTTGCATTTATTCATTCACTCTAAAAATATTTGTTGAGTGCCTATGATATACCACTAAAATTTTATGAAAACTCTCATGAACAATGATAAGCTATAGGAAAATTAAAAAAATTAAAGGTGACGGGTCTCTGCTTTGAAATTATAAAAATATTTACCTCTGAAGTATAAAATTGTAGAGATACGTATTGTCCAAAACTAGGGCAAAAAAACAATAGGTCATGTTTTTAAATTGATGGATAAATTTCTTTCTTTTTTTTTTTTTTTTTTTTTTGAGACAAGGTCTCACTGTGTTTCCCAGGCTGGGGTGCAGTGGTGCAGTCTTGGCTCACTGCAGCCTCCACCTCCCAGGTTCCAGCAATACTCCCACCTCAACCTCCTGAGTAGCTGGGATTACAGGTGCATGCCACTGCACCCCGGCTAATTTTTGTATTTTTTGTAGAGATGTGGTTTCACCATGTTGGCCAGGCTGGTTTCAAACTCCTTATGTAAAGTGATCCACCCACCTTGGCCTCCCAAAGTGCCGGGATTACAGACGTGAGCCACTGTGTTTGGCCAGATGGATAAATTTTGATAATGCTACCATTTTGAAGCAGTCCAATACTACATTACCATACCTGTCTTTTTAAAAATAGTTCATAGATGCATGACTCCTCTCCCATCACAGGAGTCAAGAGGTACTGTTGTAAGAATAGAGAATAGCATAGTAAACAAAACATAAACATCACTGCCTTCACAGAGCTTACCTTATTGTGGGAGAGATAAGTAAACACATAAATTGTATTGTACACTAGAAGGTGAAAATGCTCTGAGGAGGAAAGGAGGAGGAAGTAATAGGGCATACTAGAGTTGGTGGTAGCTGAAATTGTTAATAGTGTGGTCAGGAAAGGCCTCACTAAAGAAGGCAATATTTGATCAAAGACCTGAAGGAGATGAGGGAGGTTCAGATGTTAGAAAGGTTATCTTTTTTTTTTTTTTTTTGAGACAGGGTCTCACTCTGTCACCCAGGCTGGAGTGTAATGGTGCGATCTTGGCTCACTGCAGCTTCGACCTCCTGGGCTCAAGCAATCCTCCCACCTCAGGCTCCCAAGTAACAGGGAGTACAGGTGCGCACCACCATGCCAGGCTACTTTTTGTATTTTTTGTAGAGATGGGGTTTCACCATGTTGTCCAGGCTGGTCTTGAACTCCTGAGCTCAAGTGATCTGCCTGCCTTGGCCTCCCAAAGCACTGGGATCATAGGTGTGCACACCACGCCCAGACTAGAAAGGTTAATCTACATGAATATTTTAAATGCCAAGATTTAAGACAGGAGGTAATCTTAGAAATATCAATAAAGAACAAGTAACTATTCTTAGAGAAATCAGGGGAAGTGTCCCAGGAACTGGTAAACTATTCCAACACAATGGGTAAAAGGTGATATAGTCTAAGGACATGACTTTTTAAATTGTATATATTTTAGGTGTACAACATAATGTTTTGATATACATATTCTCAGTAAAATGATTACTACAGTCAAGCTAATTAATATATTTATCATCTCAGGTAGTATCTTTTGTGTAGGTGGGGGGGGAAAGAGCACCTAAAATCTACTCTCCTAGAAGATTTCCAGTAATTGATATAATATTAACTATAATTCTCGTGCTGTACCTTAGATCTCTACATCTATTCATCCTAAATAACCGACGTTTGTATCCTTTGACCTGCATCTCTTCATCTCCTACCCCACCTCTAGAAACCACCATTCTTCTCTCTACTTCTATGTATCAGAAATTTTTTCAGGTTCCATATTTAAGGGAGGTCATACAGTATTTTTCTTTCTGTGTCTGGCATTTTTCACTTAGCATAATGGAGGACATGAGATTTTTTTTTTTGTAACTGGAAGAAGGGGCAGGCCCACTGATCTAAAGGAAATGAGAGGGGCAAAAAAACAGGTGCCAACTGAGAAAACTATAGGGGAAGCAGTGTAATCGGGGAGATCCAGATTTCAATTAGATTGAGAAGCTGAGAATATTCAAAGAGGCTTAAGAGATAAGGGATGATGTATTATGTATTCCAGAGGACCTAATGGAAAAGGTTCAGGATTTGATGAGGGGGTGGAAAATGGGAGACATCATAGGAGATATGAAGATCTATATGGTAGTTATGTGATAAGGAATGATTTGGGAGTCTAAGACTTCTTGTGGTTATTGACAAATAGAATTAAAAGTATAATGAATTTAGTTCTGGTGGTCTCAAGGCAGGTAGTGGTGTTGGGGCTATGATTATTTGAGGGAGAGGGTGAGTGCCAGTGGAGATATGGATGCCCGTAGATGAATGTTCTTACTGCAGCGTCAGCTGAGCTTACTCTTGACTCCTGTGATGGAGAGGAGGCATGCATCTATGAACCACTTTTAAAAAGACAGGTGTGGTAATATAGTACCGGACTGTTTCAAAATGGTAGCATTATCTAAACTTATCCATTAATTTAAAAACATGACCTACTGGGTTTTTGCCTAGTTTTGTACAATGCATACCTCTATATTTTTATGCTTCAGACGTAAATATTTTTATAATTTCAAAGCAGAGATCTAATGCTTTTTTAAATTTTCCTATAGATTATCATTGTTCATGAGAGTTTTTATAAAATACTTAGTATGTCTACAGTGAAAAATATCTCATACATGTTTCCATAAACAATGGTAAATTTAACAATTGAAGCAATTCAGAATGAAATCTACCCAAACGTTTTCTGTTAATCAAAATTTCCTAATATTGTTAAGTTTCAAATGGGAACTCAAATAGTTTTCTTTCCTAAGAATCAAATGTATAAGGAGTGGTTGCTGTATTTCTGTCAAATAGAAATATTCTTACAATATCTAAAACCCATAAATACATTAATTTAGAATATCTTCCAAAGTGTCAGTCCAAACCCTTCAGTGAAGCAGCTTCACTGAAATATCAATAAATAGTTCTGGCCAAGTTACCTATAAGATATTTTTTACTTATTCTCCTCCTCTTGGTGATGAAGTGACAATTCAAGAGGAAACAATGGATGACCTCCATGGAACACCTGCAATTTGGACTTCTCCTGTCAATTTTCTAACATCTTATAATATGATCATAGACATTCATCTGAGGAGCTGAGAAGCCTGTTAATCACTTACAAATTATAGGAATATGACCTTTCAGGAACCATCTTGTCGTAGAAATCTCTCATAAGAACAAGACAGGAAAGAAGAAATTTCAAACTCACAATAATAATCACTCAATAATGACTGCCCTAGTAAGTCAACTCTCTTACAACACATAGAGGACAATAAATGAAGGCCCATGAAAACAACTTGTAAGCACTTTAACCTATCTTTACCTCTCTTGAGGGGAAGCCTTGAAGTAAATTCCCAGAGAGAGACTGAGTAGTTTTTACTACTAGCCTGAAGAGAAGCTGAAAGTAGGAAGAAGGGATCTCACTAATCTTAAATTGTGGACTTTTTTTCCTGTTGCTTTTTATTTATAAGGCCAGAAGGCAGATGTTTGAAATAAAGTTAATGATGGGTACTGGGGTAACTAGCTTCCAGCATGGCACCCAATAATTCTCACCTCCAGATATTCTTCTTTTTGTGTAGTCCCTTCCCTATTGACTAGGGGTGACCTGTATAACCAATAAATTTTTTTAATAAAAAAGTGTAATTTATGAGGCTATATTCTAAAAAAGGCATTGCTTCTGCCTTGATCTTTTGGATCCTTTACTCTGGGGAGATACAGCTGTCGTATCCTAAGGACACTCAAGCAACACTATGGAGAAGTCCATCTGGTGAAGAGCTAAGGCCCCTTGCAAACAGCCATGTGAGTAAGCTATCTTAGATGAAGATCCCCTAGTCCTAGTCAAACCTTCAGATGTCTACAGCCACAGCCAATATATTGACTACAATCTCATAATAGAGCCTAAGCCAGAACCATTTAGCTAAGCCATTCCGAAATTCCTGATCCACGAAAACGTGGGATAATAAACGTTTATTGTTGTTTTGAGTTACAAATTGGGGGGGGGGGGGGGTATAATTTGTTATGCAATAATAGATAACCAGTAAACAATAAATAATAAGTGGACTGGCATAGTGGCTTAACACTTGTAATCCCAGCACTTTGGGAGGCCGAGATGGGAGGATTACTTGAGCCCAGGAATTTGAGACCAGCCTGAGCAACATTGCAAGACCCTATCTTTACAAAAAAATTTAAAAAACTAGCCACGTGTGGTGGTGCACACCTGTGGTCCCAGCCTTTCAGGACACTGAGTCTGGAGGATTGCTGGAGCCCAGGAGGTCGTGGCTGCAGTGATCCATGATCACACTACTGCACTCCAGCTTGGGTGCCAGAGAGCCTGTCTCAAAAAATAATTAATTTTTAAAAAGTAACAGAACCAGAATCTAAACCTAAGTTTGATTCTAAAAGTTGAGCTCCCCAAAAGGTTAAAAGTTTCCCAATGAATTTTTAAAGTTTTTCTTAGTTTACCTATTAAAATAACTTATTCTTTAAAACGAATTCAATTTGCACCCTAAGTAAAGAGAGGAACATCAATCCCTTTAAATTGTTTGGTCGGTGACATCATACTATATTTACTAATGTTTAACAAGTTAGGTCTTGAGCGCAATCAGTTAGAGACCATTTAATATCCATGTCTATATTCCAGGTATTAATTTAAAGTATTGCTGAAGAAGTCTCATGCATGTTTCAGGTGTTGTTCTTCTATTAAGATTCTTCATTGAATCTTCTATCTTGCAAGATATTAATGTGTGCAGTTCCACCTAATTTGTCTTTACTCTTGTCTCTCCTCTGAAACCATTGTAGTAGATAATTTTAATTTCCATCAAAAGAAAAATTAGTGAGTTGTTTCTGAATTGCCCTTCCCCTAGAACAGCAAATGATTTTAAGAACCACTTTAAAGTTCTACCCAGAAATTGTATCTAAATTTTACATGTCATAATTTTTTTCTTTTCTCAATTGGCATTTTAACCCTGGAAAAACAATATTTTGCCATGAAAATTCTAAACATTTCAGGCTAAAGAAACAAATATTTGTATCTCTTCTTCGAGGTGACATGAGTTAACATGAGACATTAAAGAACATCTCAACTTGACTATCAGACCTGAGTATTAAGAGTAAAAATGGAGCTTTCTTTGTCAAATAGAATGCTTATTTACTTTGAGGCAAAACACCTATAACTACCCTCTGAGAACCATACTTCTCTCACTTGTAGTGTCTCTAATTATGAAGATTTGAATTTTCAAAATATAAATTAGGAGACAATTCTTTGTTGAAAGAAAATGTGAACCATAGTATTTAGATAGTAGCACCTGTAGAGTTCTATTTACAAATCTTTGTTTATATACAGATTTAATAAACTAAAATATTTATTTTATAAACTAATTAATAAATAAATACATGTCTGTGTTGCTCCAAATACATTATATTGCAAAAACACAATTGCCTACTTTAAGCTTCTTACAAGAAATCTCAATTTGTCGCATTATTTATTTGATATGTATTTCCCTCATAACTTGCTGCTTTCCCTCTGGCCATTAGAGCCATGAATTCACCAGATGTCCAATATTTCAAGTCTTCCAGCTCATTTTAGAGAAAGTTTCATAATTTACCTGAACCTTAGGGTGCATTTTCTTCATTTCTTTGTTTTTGGAAACCATATGCCATGCTATCTCATATATAGACATCAATTTCCATCAAAAAGAGAAAGCATATAGAGTAAGAGATAGGCTTTGTGTTGTGGTAAAAATACACCTAGTATAAAATTTACCATTAGTGACATTTAGTATATTCACGATATTGTGCAACCATCACCAATATCTAATTCCAGAACATTTTAATCAACCCTAAAGGAAACCTCATACCCATTAAGCAGTTACTTCCCTCTTCTCCATTTCCCCAAGCCCCAGCAACCACCAATCTACTTTGTGTCTGTATAGATTTGCCTATTGTGGGCGGGGCACGGTGATTCACGCCTGTAATCCCAGCACTTTGGGAGGCTGAGGCAGGCAGATCACGAGGTCAGGAGATTGAGACCATCCTGGCTAACACAGTGAAACCCCATCTCTATTAAAGATACAAAAAATTAGCTGGGCGTGGTGGCACACGCCTGTAGTCCCAGCTACTTGGGAGGCTGAGCCAGGAGAACCGCTTGAACCTGGGAGGCAGATGTTGCAGTGAGCCAAGATTGCACCACTGCACTCCAGGCTGGGTGACAGAGTGAGACTCTGTCTCAAAAAACCAAAAAAAAAGTTGCCTATTATGGACATTTCATATAAGTAGAATCCTATAATATGTGACATTTTGTTCCTGGTTTCTTTCATTAGCATAATGTTTTCAAGATTCATCCATATAAGAGTACTTTTTTCCTTTTTGTGGCTGAATAATATTCCATTGTATGGATACAACACATTTTGTTTTTCCATTCATCAGTTGATGCACATTTGGGTTGCTTACACCTTTTGGCTATTATGAATAGGGCTACTATAAGCAAAAACATTATGTACATGCTTTCATTTGAAAACCTGTTTTCAGTGCTCTTGGGTATATACCCAGGAGTGGAATTGCTGGGCCATATGGTAATTGAGATGTGACATTTAAAGTGAAATCTTACTAAACCAATAAGTAGTCTTTTGGGGGGAGGTGGGAGACATAATGTTATTTCTCTTTTGTTTTGATAACATAACACGTAAACTCCCACACCTCCCTCGAAAATGTGGTAGGGAATTTTATACCAGAAGACTGTAAGGTGGCATCACCAAGCTACCCAACATGAGAACTAAACATTTTTATACAAATTGCCAACTGATATAAAGGTAGTAGAAAGGTCCCCCAACTCTAACAGGTGTACTGCTGTGTACCTTCAGAGACGAAGTTTACAGGCAAGTAACCAAAGTGTTTCTGTATAGCTTTGGAGCCAGAAACCTTAGTCAGATTACAGGAGGTTGCCCTTGGGCCACTCACTAAATTTCTCTGTTGTAGTTTCTCCATCTGTAAAATGGGGATAATAATCTCTGCTTCCCAAGATTGGCATAAAGAGGGCATAGCCTGGCACATAGTTGGCACTTAATAAATATTAATTCTCTTCTCCCCATGTATTATTACATTCTTCAAATTAATTGTTTTCTGAGATAACAGTATTTTTCTTCTCATTTTCTCTCTCAGGCTAAAATTAAACTGCCAAATACAAACCCTTCTGATATTCAAATTGATATCCAGGAAACAATCCTTGACCTTCGTACTCCTCAGAAGTGAGTAAAACTTAGAACTGGAATACTGTATTATAATATTGAGTCTTCAGTCAATATTACATTTTAAAATATACATAGTTATTTTGTATCACCCCAAAGTCTGAAGAAAAGTGGAAAATTTTGTTAATCATTCAGATGTTTGATCTATATATTATAAAAATAAATATGTTTGGAAATACTTGAGATTTTTTCTACTTGGCATCCATACATTTTGGAGTGGGTTAATGCTATCAAAACACAATTCCTGACACCCAGATACAGTTTATCTATCAGAAAAAATAACTAGAAGCGAAAACACCATTAAGTTGTAAGCCTTACATACAGTTTTTGTGCATTGATTACATAAGAGAAGCAATATCTTTACACTTTTGTCATTTTGTGGAGCTCTAAGGTTAAATTTGATTGTGTTCATCTAAGTCAACAAAAGGTCTTTCCATCAATTTCTTAAAACAAAAATTCTATAAACAGCTAATTTGTTTTTACCAGATCCTCAGTCTGTGTGAATACATTTAGAAATAATACAGAAAATCATGAAATAATTCAGTTATTTCATGATATTTCAACATAGCTTTTTATTACATAGGTTTAAATCATGTTCAAACATAACTCAGTAACATTATTTTGAAACATGGGCAAATCAGTCCTGTTTCTCAAAACTAACTCTATAAAGAGGGAATCGATGGAACCTGGTGTGTGTTAGGTAAAGTATCTAAATACCTCACTGCTTTGTGCACATCTCATCTGGACATAGAGGAGTGAACACATATTGGATCATTGCAGTGGTCCTATCTCTGTAACTCATGAACATTTCAAACTGGATTTGGGAGGCAGGCAGTTGCTGGCACATTTCCTTCCATTATCAGTACGTATAATTCTCCTTTGTTGAGCTTAGGACTTCAAGAAAAGGACAAGGAGATCCCTCCTACAGAAGATTCCTATGTGTAAACAACCCAATATGCATATGTAGCTTAATCTTGGCTTCTGTAGTAAATGCATTTAACCCAAAATGGTCTACGGATAAGTATATACCAAATATTTTCCCATTATTTACATCATTTCAAAAATGTACTCCTCACAAAACAATCATCTCATGTTTTAAAAATTATATACACAGCTGGGCATGGTGGCTTATGCCTGTAATCCCACAAGAGAATCGCTTGAACCAGGAGGTAGAGGTTGCAGTGAGCTGAGATTGTACCACTGCACTCCAGCCTGGGCAACAGAGCAAGACTCTGTCTTAAAATAACATATATATCACACACACATATATATACATATATATGTATATGTATATATATACACATATAAGTATACATATATGTATACGTATGTGTGTATTGTATATATGTGTGCATATATATACATATAAGTATATATATATACAGTAAATATGTATATATATATGTGTGTATTGTATATATATGTGTGTATATATACATATAAGTATATATACACACATATACAGTAAATATGTATATATATATGTGTGTATGTGTATATATATGTATATGTATATATACTTATATGTATATATGCATATGTATATATACTTATGTATATATATACACATGTATATGTATATATATACTTACATGTATATATATACACACATACACATATATACAATACACACATATATATACATATTTACTGTTTCTGCTGTTTACTTCAAGGAGTATTGTACCCTTTTTGTTGCATTTTATACATGAATTTACTCTTCCACATAACCTTTGCAAGGAAAGTTGGTTAAATGAACACTCAATCTTCCATGATATTTGCAAGCTTGTTAAAAGCACACACATATCTATACACCATGGAGTTAATTTCCGTTTCTCTAGCACTGCTCACTATCTGTGAGACTTTCATTTAGTAGGTTCTGATAGATATCTGTAATGATATCACAGCCATAGCAGCTACCTAAAGATTGATGGAGACCGCAGAAATAGTGAATATAATTTTTATAACATGAGATGATTGTTCTGTGAGGATACATTTTGGGTTAAATGTACCTTTCCACATAGAACATGGGCTACACTAGGTCATTAGATCATAGTGTACTTGTATTTTAAATGCTCGGTGCAGAGAGGTACCATCGCTTAAGAAAACCTGCTTAAGAAGACAGAAGATAGAATTAGGTTTTTATCATGTTTCCTAAATACTTGAGAATCCTTTAGAGCCATGCTATTCTCTGAAATTGCATTATCAGAAATGTGTCTTGTTTTTGAGTTTATTGATATTCATATCTACTTTCTTTAGTTTCCAACTTTGATATCATGTAATGCTATGTTTATCCAATCTAAGAAAGATTTGAGAGGGCATTCTGTTCTTGTATCTATAAGACGGAAACAAGCGAATTTATTTTAACTGAATCGACCAGTGGTTTCTGTCAAACACTAGTCAATTGCATTCAAATTATCAATAAAACCCAGGTATTTAGCATTATATAACCAAAATAAATAAAGCAGTTTACCAAATTATTCACTGTTTTCAGTTGGTTGTTTTGGCATGTAGATTCCCAACATGGAGTAAATGGAGAGGAGGAAAGACAGGGAAAATTGGATAATTTACCAGGAGCTCTTAAGTCTTCATATGAGACTTCATCATTTTTCTAAGTCAATGCTAAGAATTTCATAAATGAATACCATGAATGTGATAATAAAAACACATTCTAAAGACAAATGTAAACTAATTTTTGGTTGAGTGTTGCTTTAGATTATTCACACATTTGCTGTGCTCCTTTAATTCAGGTTGGGTGTTGACTGATTTTCAAAGACTGATACCTAAAAAAGAAGTTTTCTAAATGAAATAGTTGAATTGTGGCTCAGTAACCATTTCTGCACTTTCTTTGAAAATAAATAGTCATGTCTCCTTCAGGAAACCTTAAAAAGGTTTTTAAACCAGATATGTAAATCAAATAATTTTGTTAATTATATAAGATAAAAATTGCATTATGTGAATATGCTGGGAACCAGGATGTCCTTTGCTTAAATCTCTTGTGAGCAACATCAACTTAAACTCTCTAATATAAATATAAGCATTTAAGTCTCTAAACTTGAGTTCACCGTAGAGATAATTTTTTTGTATTTACATTCTTATAGTATTGTTTGCATTTAATTTCTGATGAAAATTAACACTGGATGAATATTTGATCACTGCCTAGACTGTAACTTCTTAAAATGCAAATACATTATCAATGTAGAAGTAGAGGTATTGGGTTCAAATGTTTGTTCATATGTTATAGTACTAATCTATGGTAATTATTCAAATGTTATTTTGTGGTGACCTGAATATTTGCTTCATTTATTTACTCACTCATTCATTTATTTATTCACTCAACATTTATAAAGTCTTCCACTAGACACTAAGGGAGCACCAAGATACAATACATTTCTGTCATTCAATGAATTGTACATGGATAACTATTAAATTTCAGTATAGATAATAAGATGGTAAAACAGACGATGAAAATACTTCCCTTCTCCTAAGAGCCTAAATCAGTTGTACAGTTCTACTCTTCAACATTTTATTATGTTAAGCCATACTACTTAGAACTAGACAGAAATGCAGGCATAGATGGATCACTCCAATGACCACTAACTGTCTCTTTTGAATTTATTTCTCTCTGGACAGAGAAGTGCACATTATCATTGGAACTCCTTCTTTAGCTGATTTATAGTTGTCTTTTAGTGCAATGAAGCTATGTACTAAGTTTTGCTTTCTTTTTAAAGTGAATATATTATCATTTATAGAACAAAGTATAAAGGAAATCTAAGTCTAGCACAACCTATATTGTAAAAAGCTTTAAAGGATGGACTCTAAATGGTTTTTGCACTCACTTTTTTTTTTTTCTGAGATGCCAAATATCACAGTCTACATTATAATGCACTGCCACTTAATGGCAATGTTTTTAGGTGAAGTGTTTCTCCTACCCCACATGTAATGGAATAAGAGTCACAGAAAATTTCTTCTTAGGTTCCATAAATGTGTAATAAATACTTTTAATGAACCCAGTCTTCTGAACTCAGGTTTTTCCAAAGGAATAAAGAAGGAATTGATTTTCAAGGATTTTGTTTTCAAATACATACTAGTTTTCAGTTCAAGAACCCAATAAGTGCCCCTAAAAATACCATATTCCTTCACTTATTTGGATATTATACCTTCTAAATGATTCATGACTTTAAAAGAGCATTCTGTCCACCATTTAAAGAGATACTCAGGCCTTCTCTACTGAAAATGTGAGGTAACAAGTGTTTCATGCAGTTAATTTTCTTCTTAAACCAGCATGTGCTGACCCCATGCATAATTTAGATTCATGCCAACACAGCAGAATTATGGATGTCTCATCCCAGCAATGCATCTAAAACATACAACTATCCAGCAACTCAATCATAAACCACAAAATAAACCTAGCAATCTATCACAGGGAATTTTTGTCAATGTGTAGTAGAAAGAATCAGAAGCAAGGAGAGAAAAACACTTTCATTGATTTGGTATTGAAATCATTCCTAGTCTCAGTTTCAAAAACTACACCTGTGGTAGAGACTCTCCTTAGAGCTGTGAAGAGCCATTCCAATTTTCATATTTGTATCAGTCGGCCACATTCCAAGTATGAGTGGCAACAGATCTGTCCAGCAAACTTAAAAGTTGCATGGTTTTATTTCTTACCTGTAAACATAACCTGAGACTATGCAAAATGAAGTCAATTAGGAAAAAAATAGGGGGAGCCAAAACAACTGCTTGGATTTTTAAGTCCAAAAAACTGGTATACTGTTTGCATTATTTAGGCATATTTTTGATCTAATATTTACACTATCTAAATATTGGGATTTTTTTGGTTTCTAACATTCTAGTGACATATGTTGTTTTCTATTGTCTTATCGAAAGTGATATATCATTTAAGGAAGCTAATTCTAAGTTTTTATGTTGTTGGTTTTTTAGGAAGCTGTTGCTAACTCTTCCTGCGCCAGTAGAATGTGCCAGTGCCAAAGGATTCTATATCTCAGAGACTGAAACTCTTGAAATCATCATGATTATGAAAAAAGAGTTAGAGATTGCTAATTTCTAATTTCTTCTGAAACTGCATGAAAAAGCTAAAAAGTGGCAAAATGGCATTGGTAACAATTTAAAAACTTTAAAAAAATGTTTTCTGTATTCTCTTTATTCTGACATATTTTGGAAAGGGACAAAATTCAATTCTAGTGATACTGTGTCCATTTACAGTCATTTCTATTACTCTGTTAGGAAATATGTCTTCTTGGCCCGGCACAGTGGCTCACGCCTGTAATCCCAGAACTTTGGGAGGCCAAGGTGGGTGGATCACATGAGATCAAGAGTTCGAGACCAGCCTGGTAAACATGGCGAAACCCCATCTCTACTAAAAATACAAAAATTAGCTGGGCATGGTGGCGGGCGCCTGTAATCCCAGCTACTGTCTCAAAAAACAATAAAAAATAGGAAATATGTTTTTCTCATGCAAGTAAACTATTCCATTTTTATAGTGATAGCTGAGTAGAATATTTACAGGTTAAAAAATTAGAATATTACATCATCAATTACATAATTGAAACATGATCATGAAATGGTTGGTCCACTCATTTCAGTAGTCTGAAAAATTTATGCTAATTATTTACACTTACACTGTGATACAATGAGTTGCATAGAAATCGGTCATTATTATTACCAGAGAAATTTATTTGGTTGCTTTTTCGTTGATTTGATCAATTGATTTACAGTGTTCTCTGTTTAGGCTCTCACTATTGTTCTGGAATATACAGGTAACAAATAGTTTGATGTACCATACTAGCAACTTGTTTACTTTGAGTAAGAAATACTTTTGAGCATACAGATTATTTGGCTTCTTCAGTTGTACTTTTAATGCTTAGATATAGTCAGGTTAAAAACATTTTTTTATGTGCATAGTTATTAACACTGCCTTTTTGGGTACTGTGTTTATATTTAGTCAGTTGAAATCCTTGACTTTAAAAGAAATATAAAAAAAAGTTTGGCACATTTACAAATCCTGTTTGCTCTCATTTCCTATCTTTCTCCGTAATTAGACATATCTGTTGTTAGGAATTGTCTCAATGTCCCCTGCCTCTTCTATACTGTATTGCATATGTTTATTTCAGAATTATTTATGAATAAATTATAAAGCTTGTGTGACTTGACTTCATACATTGTTATAGAACTGTGGAGTTACCAAGGAGTAAATTTTGAAAAGATGAACATGAAAAGATGTTCATCACTTCTATGTGAACTATTAAGGGAATAAATACTCTAGCAGATATTTTTTAGAGTTAATTATACATGTACAACTACCAAGCATCCAGTTTGTGACTAGATGAAATGGTGAAATAGAATGAAAAGACTGAGATTTGGGGGGAAAAATGGTTGCATTAACACACTAAGCTCTTACAGAGAATTTGACATTAAGCTACCAACATGACTTTCTTCTCTGGGGAAAAAGTCGAGGGAGGGATTAACTGAAAGGAAGCTAGAGTCTATGAACTTAAGTCCATGATGTTACACGACCTAAAGAGTGTCCTACTTTGCTTTTTTAACATTTTTTTAAAATTTAAGCTATGGGGCAAGTCTAAGCAGTAACTGTATTAGTAAGGGGTCTGCAGAAAGACAAAATCAGTAGGATATATAGAGAGAGAGATATATGGAAGGGAATTTATTAGGGAGATTGGCTTACCCAATTATGGAGGCTGAGAAGTCCCGCAACAAGCTGTCTGCAAGCTGGAGACCCTGGGATGCTGGTAGTGGCTCAGTCTGAGTTCACAGGCTTCAGAACCAGGGAAGACAATGGTGTAACTCTCAGTACAAGGTCAAAACTCTGAAAACTGGGAGGGGTTGAGGAGGGGGAGGTGCTTGTGTCCAAAGGCTGGGAGCCTGGTGCTGTTGTCCAAGGACAGGAGAGGAAGAGTGTATCTCAGGTCCAGCAAGATAGATGAACATATTTGCCTTTTCTCTGTTTTTGTTCTCTCTGGACCCCCAGCAATTTGGATGGTGCTCACCTACACTGAGGGCAGATCTTCCCCACCTAGTCCACTCACTCACATGCTAATAATCTCCTTTGGAAACATCCTCACGGACATATCCAAAAGTAATACTTTACCAAGTTCCTAAGCATTTCAAAATCCAGTCAAGTAGACACCTAAAATTATGCATCACAGTAACCAGTATTTTTTTCTTCTTCAGAGAACAACAGTAAGTTGGTGGAAAATGTATATTTTTCCTATGTACTGCCCTAATTACAAAGATTATTTGTACTGGCCCTAATTACAAAGATTATTCTTACCCAAGTTGACTAAATGTGTACAAGTTGTTCCCAGAAGAAAAGATAGAACCTATCCAAGCCAACTTGAATTGGGCTTTGATTATGTGGTACGGTATCAATTATACAATGAAACAGTTTGGAGAACAATGAAATGCGATCCAGTGACCTTTACCCATCTAGAAATTATCCTACCTCACTGTCCTTGGCTTCAGAAGTAACAACTACAGTAGTTATTTTGTTGTTTTGTTTTCAAGATAATTCACAGTGCTTTCTTTCCTTAAAGAGGAATAGTTCACTAAAGCAAATGGGGAAAAGAGGAATAAAAAGGAAGTTTACCTTGTCAGCATTTATTACTGAATCTTAGCCATTACCAGGAGAACTGGAAGTTAAGCCACAGTTGTGGCTTGCTGTAGGCTACATACACATCTCCTTCATGAACTCCTTTATCTCATTTTTTATTCCATAATCTCCAGTAACATTTGTGGGGATTCAGCAATTCATTTATTCATTCATTCACTCATTTATGCATTCTTTCAACAAATATCCACTGAGCACTCACCACATGCTTAGCACTGTACTAGGTGCTAGGCATACAACAACAGCAAACCAGATGTGATTCCTGCTCTCATGAAGCAGACAGTGTAGCAAGGGAGACAAACAATAACCAAATAAACACACAAATATCTATGTTCAAATTATAATTGCTGCTATGAAGAAAAAGAACAGGTACCTAGAGAATATCAGACAACCAAACCTAGTCTGGGGAGGGGTAACAGAAAAAAGAATGTAAGATTTCAGCTGAAAAATAAAGAATACCTGGAGTTAGGTAAAGAGGGTGTTGGGGGAAGGAGAGCAATAAGGCTTCTGGGTGCAAGGGGTAGCAAATGTGAAGATCCAAGGTGAGTACAGCTTGGGGAGTTCAAGGAAATGAAAGTCAGTGTGCCTAGGGTAAACCAGGGGGAGGTCAATTAGAGGTAAGGTTGGAAATGTAGGCTGGAGCAAAGTCATGTAGAATCTCATAGGCTAAGCTTTGGAATTTGGATTTTATTCTAAGTGCTTGGGGGGAAGGGAATGTATTAGGAGGCAAGAATGGAAAAGAGATAAGTTAGAAGGCTTTTGCAATAGGCTAGGCAAGTTATTATTCTATATGTTAGCCTAAATAAAATTCATTATTGATTTTATTCTAATTAGAAAAAATACATACTGACTGTTATGATTTGAATGTAGTTTGTTTCCACCAAAACACATGCTGAGGCTTTGTTCTCAATGCAGCAATGTTGGAAGGTGGGGCCTATTGGGTGGTGTCTGGGACATGGGGGGAAGATACTTCATGAATAGATCAATGCTGTTTTGCAAGAGCGATTACTCACTCTCATGGGATTGGATTACCCACTGAAAGAGTGGACTGTTATAGAATGAAGTTGCTCTTCATGTTTTCTCTCTCTACACATGCTTGCTGGCCTTCCCACCTTTCCACTGTGAGATGAAACAAGACGTGGCCCTTTCCAGGAGACAAGTAGATGCTGGGCCCATGCTTCTTGGACTTCCGAGCTTTCAGAATCTTGAGCCAAATAAACCTCTTCATTATAAATTACCCAGTCTCAGATATTGTCTCATAGCAACCGAAAACGGACTAAGACACTGACATGCTCCAAGCAGGAAACTTTAACAACATGGAAAAGCTCTTTAAAAATGACACAAAATTTTAAATCACCTGTAAGCCAACAAACTATAAATAACCACAGTTATCATTTTGGTTCCTTATTCCCAACCTTTTATTTTCAGTGCATAACATTGATATTATATTTTCCCAAATGTGATATTGCACACGCTGGTTTTATAATCTACTTTATTTTAATTTCCAAGTGTTTCCCTTTTTTAAATCATCTTTTTTTCCCTGAATTCTAATTTTATTGCATTGTGGTAAAAAAAAAATGTGATAAATAATCTTTGTGTATTTTAAAAGACAATATTGTGTAATTTGGGGGAAGAGAGTTCTATATATGTCAATTCAAGTTTTTTGTGCTGTTAAAATCTTCTACATTTCTTGTTAATTTTTGGTCTGCTTTATCTGCCAACACCAAGAGGTATATTAAAATTTACCACTGATTACAGATTTGTCAGTTTCTCCCTGTAATCCTGTCCATTTTTGTTTTATATATTTTGAGGCTATGTTTTTGGGTACAGACAGATTTAGAATGGTTGTATCTTCCTAGTGGATTATTCTTTTTATCAATACGTTGTGAAACTTTAACCTTGATAATTGCTGTTTTAATGTATGTTTTGTTTACCATTAACATGGCTGTATCATGTTGGTTAGTATTTGTCAGGCATACTTTATTTTCTATCACTTTCCATGTTTTCTATGTTTTAGATAAGACTTTTATGAACAGCATGTAGCTTAATCTGGGATTTTTAAATTTAACCAAGGTTCTGTCTAAGCTCATAAATTTTAGTCCAGTTGCATTTGTTATGATTAATGATAAATGTGGATGTATTTATATAATTTTATCCTGAGATTTATCTTTTATTCCTCTTTTCTTCCTTTCTTGCCATTGGTCAATTTTTAAATATTTTTTCCTCCTACTGGTTTGCAAATTATACATTTTGTGTGTGTTTTTTTAACTTAAATGTCTAAAGTTTCTCAGTCGTTCTACCCTCCCATAAGGTAATTCAAGGACTTAGCTTTAACCCAACTATGCCGCTCTCACTTTGTTTGTATATTACCAAATTATTCATCACCATTATTATTGTTTTTAACAGTCAATGCTTATCTAGATTCACCCATGTGTTTACCAGTAACTTTGTTCACCATCCTTTTTCACATCAATGCTTCCTTTTCTGAATGTAAACACTAGTGTTTCCCTCAGCAAAGGGAGTTCATTTTCTCACTTCATTTCTGGAAATATTTTTATTGTCTTCATTCTTGAATAATAATTTAACTTGGTTTAGAAATCTAGATTGACAGTTATTTTCCCTCAGACAGGGAATTTCTCTCAGACAGTTATTTTCCCTCAGAACTTTGAAGATATTAGTTACCTGTATTCTGGCCTATACTGTTGTAACGTAAAAGTCTGTTGTCTGTCTTGTTGCTTTATAGGTAATCTGTCTTTATTCTCTGGTAGTTTTAAAGATTTTTCTCTTATTTTTTGGTGTTCTACAATTTGACTGTAATATATTTAGATATAGATATATTTTATTTTTATTTTTTTTACTTGGCACTTGTACTCTTAAGTTTTCCATCAATCTGGGAAAATCCCTAGCCATTATCTCCTTGAATATTATCTTTTTCCCATTTTCTCTATTTTTCTTCTGTAAATCCTCTTAGGTAAAGGTTGAATCTTTCATTCTGTCCTCCATGTCTTTTAGCCTCTGTCATATTTTTCATCTATCTTTGTTCTTAATACTGGGTAATTTTCTCAAATCTATTTCCCCCAGTTCAATAATTCTAGGATTCTAATCTTATCAGTGATTATGTCCACTGACTCTCCCTCATAGTGAAATGAGATATTTCCCTTTACCCCTTTGTAGGACTCATGGAGAGGTTGACTCATTTACTCAGCCTGCAGCGCTCAACCCCTTGTGGGAGGGGGAGCATGCAGGTCAGCAGGTGCAGAGGCCAGGATGAGCGCTTTTGGGCCACTGGCAGGAGTAGAACTCTGTGCAGGTTTGCAGCAGCATCTAGGGGGTTGCACATGATCCCTGGAGCCCCAGAGAACATGTGTTACAGTGTGTTCTTTTAGCTTTTCCATTCATGGACAGCTTAAGTGTTAAACAGTTCAGTGGAGGATCAGTGTGCCAGCCTCTTGCACCTGCACCTGGGTCCTTGTCCAGTGTCCAGAAAGAATCAGGTGGTGTGAATGAATTGAAGAGTGGTGAATGTGGAAGATTTTATTGAGTGGTGGAAGTGACTCTCAGTGGGATTGGGAGCTGGAAAGGGGATAGAATGGGAAGATGGTCTTCCCCCTGGAGTTCAGCCATCCCTGGAAAAACTTTCTCCGAGGTCTCGCTGTAAAGCTATCCCTCTGAAGTCAAGCTGCTTCTCTCTGATGTCCGGCTACTTCTTCTCTTCTTCTCTGTCACTCTGCCACTTTTCCAGTGGGGCCCAGGGTATTTATGGGTACAGGATTGGGGGCAAGGTGAGCCAGGGCAGCTTTGGAAAAGGTAACATTTGGATGGGAAAACAGGAATGCATGTTCTCACTTTGGGCCATGGGTCTAGGCTGGAGGGTGTGACCCTCGCTGGGGGACTGCCCTCTTCTACCCAGTATTCCCCTGCCTCTTGTTCATATCAATAGTAGGTAATTTACTCTTGTATTTTTTTTTTTTTTTTTTGTGATATCCCTTTCATGGGGCTTTAAAAAAAATCTGTGAAAATCTCTTTTGGTCTGTGTTGTAGGAGCATCCTTATAAAGCAGTTTTACCTTTGCTTCTGCCAAAAAACCTCAGAATTAAAGTTTCTGGGCCATTAAGGTAGAATAAATTAAAATCTAAACCCTATTTGAGTTCCAGGCTTGTGCTTTAATTCTCAAAGGAATTTTTTTCTTCCACTTAGAGCTCAGACAGAGACAGATGAGATTCCTTGTTTTTCAGTCCAACATTTTATAGAGGTATGGGTCTTCCAGAATCCAAGCTTTATAATAGGACCCGTGGCCTAAGACATCTTTTGTCTCTGTTTGTTAAAAATTGGAACTACCTTACCAGGGCAACCACAACTTTCACAAGATTACCACTCTGGCTTTCAGTTTTCTCCTAATTTTTGGTTTTGGGAACTTTTCCCTTATTTATTGGAGGCTTAGTTATTAAATTAAAAGAAATTTTGTATATCTTACCTTGTGCTTATAGAAGTTTATATCAAAAAGGTTTTCGGTAATTAGTTGACCATATTGCTGGAAATGGCCGGTCTGCTTTCTTAACATAGAAATACATTTCAGATATCTTCTCATGTTGATATTCTTCATCATGATGGTTATAGACTGAATTTCCTAGAGAGCAGACTCCAAGTCAAACAAAAAGTTTATTGGGGGAGTGCTCTTGTGATCAACACCTGTGGGAAGAAGAAAGGGAAGCAAAATTGAACAAAGAAGTTGAGCAGTGATGCAGTCATACCAAGGCCTTAGCAGACCACACAGGGAGCTCTGAATCTGGAATAAACTTACAGAATTGTTTCCATTTGGAGCAAGGGGGCTGAGACTATACTCTTGAACTAACTGATTATTGAATGCAAGCTGCACCTGGGAAGGGGCATAAATCTTAGGCTGGGTCACTTTCTTCAGTTGAGGGCAGTTCCCAGAGAAGAATGACAGCAGAGAGCTGTCTGCCAGCTGCCCTCTCAGTAGCTGGGAGGATAAGCCCTTTGTCTTGAAGCAGGATATGGATGAAGCAGAGGAGTGTTCACTACAATGATTTTAAATGGTTTGGAGTCTCCCATTGTATCTATCTATCATCTATCATCTATCATCTGTATCATAATACACTGACTCTGAATATCCAATAATGATTGTTTCTAATTTTTCCTACATGAATAATACTGATATGAGCATTATTGTACATTCTCTTTGTCTGCATCTTGTATTTTATCCCTCAGGTTAAAATACAAGATGGTTATTTTATTCCTCAGGTTACAGAGATAAAATACAAGATGTGACATTGCTTGTGACATTGCTCTATACGCACATTTCTAAATATTTTGATAAATTTAGCCAAATTGCCTGTCAAAAAGCAAATAATAATACGCATTTCTCTACACCCTAAGAAACCCTGAATAATATCATCCTTTTTAGTGATTTCCAATTTAATAAGGAAAAATAATATTATATCATTTTTACAAATTCTGTTCCTTGACATACTTAGTGAGGTTGAAAAAGTTATCATACATTTATTGGCTATTTATACTCTTGTTTTGAGGTCTATTTATTCTTGTCTTTTGCTAATTTTTCTATGAGAGTATTTAGTTTTTTCTTACTGATTTGTAAAACCTTCTTATATATTAAGAATACTAAAGTTAGCTGTCTGTGACGTATTTTACAAACATTTCTCACAGGATGTTTTTTGTATTTTAATTGTGTTTAGTATTTTTAATAGGAAGTTTTTATATTATGTAGCATATTCTTAGGTTATTCAATTATTTTTATTCTGGTGGTATTAAGCTTTCTTCTTTTACTTTTAACTATATCCAGCTGGAATTTATTTTGGAACAATTAATTTTTGGCTTTCTAACTCTAGACTTGAATATTATAAAATATGTTTAAAACATTCAGTGTCACACTCTGCCTTCTCCCATTTAATTTTATTATGAAATCACCCATAAATTTTGCTGCTAGAAGAGCAGTTGATGATTTGCAATATATTATAAAGCAATGGAATTTGAGTGCAATGCACTTTTAGTCAGTTCCCCTGACAAGATAATTTTTAAATGTTTCTATTTGACTTTAAAATACATTTCACATATGTACATTTCACACATACATGAATAGGTCTTACACTAAATTTATACCAGTCCAAATTTCAGAAGCCTCATTATGAACATCCTACTTGAGGGGTGTTGGGAAGCAACCTGTTTTTCTTCATCCTGCTAATCTGTTTAAATGCGTTTTTGTTTCTTACTCACATGCAGAAAAACGACTGTATCACCTGTGAAAGGAAGATAAACATCAGTACCCCAAGATGACTAAGCCAAAGGGAAAGGTCAAGCTGGGAACTGTGTGGGGCAAATAAGCCTCCCATTCTATTCCTAAATAAGATAACTACAAAGATTAAAAAGCTACATACCTCCCTCACAATTTGCCCATGAGAAAATTCCTTGTGGACAAAGGATAGACAGAACTCAAAGTTATCCCTCCGCTCATGTGAAACAAATGCATACCTGATTGCTTCCTTTGTCTTATTGTTTCACTAAGCCAGACTAAGGCATAAGTGACTATTCCTGTAAATTGTTCATTCAGTGAAAAGCTAATCAGAAACTAAAAAAAAAAAAAAAAGAATGCAACCATTTGTCTCTTATCTACCTGTAACCCGGGAATCCCCCTCCCCGCTTTGAGTTGTCCTGCCTTTCTGGACAGAACCAATGTACATCTTACATATATTGATTGATGTTTCATGTCTCCCTAAAATGTATAAAATCAAGCTGTGCCCTGACTACCTTGTGCACATGTTGTCAGGACCTCTGAGGCTGTGTCAGGACCATGTCCTTAGGGTTGAGACTTGTCTCAGATAATTTTTGGTTTACATACCTTTCTACCTAAGTAGTGCTTTTATCTAAATACATTGAATATTCCCACACTCAGGAGAGGGAATTGAATGGATGGATAGTGTGCGAAAGGTAATTTTTTTTTCTTTGAGACGGAGTTTCACTCTTGTCACCCAGGCTGGAGTGCAATGGCATGATCTCGGCTCACTGCAGCCTCCACCTCCTGGGTTCAAGCAATTCTCCTGCCTCAGCCTTCTGAGTAGCTGGGATTACAGGACCACCATGCCTGGCTTATTTTTGCATTTTTAGTAGAGATGGGATTTTGCCATGTTGGCCAGGCTGGTCTCGAACTCCTGATCTCAAGTGATGGGCCTGCCTCGGCCTCCCAAGCGCTGGGATTACTGGTGTGAGCCACTGCACCCGGCAGAAAGGTAATTATTTTTTTTTAAAGCATTTTCCACGTGGATAACCTATACTACAAGGAATCTTTATGCCAATAAGAAAAGCCCCACCCTATTGAACAAAAGATCAAAAAAAGGCATGCTTCATAAACAAATTACAACCTCCACCACTACCCCAAGGAGACAAATTAGGAAAAGGTCTTCAACATTGCTATGCTAACTTTTGTCTTCAACTTGCTCAAATGCCTTTGGGCCTATACAACCGTAGGCAGTACCTTCTCTGCATCCTTCTTTTTTGTTGTCCTTTTCAATTCTTGCTGTACTATAGGCTTTAACAGTCAGTTAAGAAATCCAAATAAAGTCTGTAATTTAGATAACAATATTATACCAATGTTAATTTCTCAGTTCTGATCATTGTACTATGGTTATGCAAGACATTAACGTGAGGGGGGAAAACTGAATGAAGGGAATATGAAAACTCTGTATGATTTTTGCCACTTCTTGTGGGTCAAAAATTATTTTAAAATAAAAAGGTTGTTTTTATTACAGAAAGAAGAGAAAAAGAGTAACATTACAGTGGAGAGGCTGGGCAAACACTACTTCAGCCAGGTGATACAGATCAACATCGACAGTGATGAGTCATGCTCACAGTAAGTACCCTCACCCCTCTCTACCAATGAGAAATCTGACAAACCCCAGTAGAGGGACATCATAGAAAATACCTGCCCAGTACTCCTCAAAATTGTAAAGGTCATTAAAACAAGGACGATATGAGAAACTGTCATGCCAGAAGGAGCTTAGGGAGACATTATCGCTAAATGTAACGTGTTGTCCTGAATGGCGTCTTGGAACAGAATAAAGACATTAGGTAAAAGCTGAAGTATGTTTTCTTGAGTTGGGGTCTCACTCTGTCACCCAGGTTGGATTGCAGTGGCATGATCACAGCTCACTGCAGCCTTGAACTTCTGGGCTCAAGGGATCCTCCTACCTCAGCCTCCTGAGTAGCTAGGACTACAGGTGTGAGTCATCATGCCTGGCTTATTTTAACAAAAATCTTTTCGTTGTAGAGATGTGGTCTTGCTATGATGCCCAGGCTTGTCTTGAACCTCTGGCCTCAAGCAGTCTTCCCACCTCAGCCTCCCAAGGTGCTGGGATTACAGACATGAGCCACTGTGCCTGGCCTGCGGTATTTTTAAATTAATTGGGTGATTTTAGTTACTTAGTAAAATAACTTTAGTTAACAATACTGTATTAATATTGATCATTTACTGTAGAAAATGAACCATATTAATGAAAAATGTTAATAATAGCAGAAACTTGGTGTGGGGTATATGGGAACTCTGTAATGCCTCTGCAATTTTTCTGTAAATCTAAAATGAAAAATAAACTTTTTTTAAATGGACAAAGAATTTGAATAAACATTTTTCTAAAAACATATGTACAGATGGCAAATAAGCAGATGAGAAGCTCTTCAGCATCAGTAGCCATTCAGAAAATATAAATCAAAACAACGAGATACCACTTCACACCTAATAGTCTGGCTATAATAAAAAAGATGGAAAATAATCAATGATGGCAAGGATGTGGAGAAATTGGACGCTTCATATTTTGCTAGTGTAGTAAAGTAAAATGTAAAATGGGTGCTTTGGAAAATAGTCTAGACGTTCCTCAAAAGTTTAAAAATATATTTTCTATAGATTCAGCAATTATAGTCTTATGTATATACAAAAAGAGGGTTGAAAACATATGTCCACACAAAAATGTTTACATGAATATTCATATAATTATTATTGATAACAACCAAAATGGGGAAAACACAATAGTCCATTAGCTGATGAATGAAGAAACAAAATGTGGCAGATTCTTATAGTAGAGTATTACAGAGTCACACAAAGGAAGGAACTACTGACGCATGCTCCAACATGAATGAATTTCAGAAGGCCAGTTGTGGTGGCTAACAACTGTAATCCCAATGCTTTGGGAGGCTGACTGGGGAGGATCACTCGAGGCCAGAAGCTCGAGACCAGCCTGGGCAATATAGCAAGACTCCATCTCTACAAAAAAATAAAAATAAAAAGTAGCCAGGTGTGGTGGCATACATCTGTAGTCCTAGCTACTTGGGAGGCAGGAGAATCCCTTGAGCCCAGGAATCTGAGGTTACTGCGAGCTATGATCACATCACTGCATTCTATCCCTGGGGCAGATTGTGACCTTGCCACTAAAAAAATAAAAAATAAAAAAATTTTAAAGGGCCAGGTGCAGTGGCTCACGCTTATAATCCCAGCACACTGGGAGGCCAAGGTGGGAGGATTGCTTGAGTCCAGGAGTTCAAGACCATTCTGGGAATATAGTGAGACCCCATCTTTATAAAGATTTTTAAAATTATCAAAAAAATTAAAAAAGAAGCCAGAGACAAAAATAAATAAGTAAAAATAAACCAAAAAAAAAAAAAAGAAATAAAAAAGAAAAAAATGAGATAAAAGCAAATAAATAGAAAAAAAGAAGCCAGACACAAGGGACATATATTCAATGATTTTCATTATATAAAATGTTCAAAATAAGCAAATCCACAGTGACAGAAAGTGGATTAATGGTTGCCTAGGCTTGGGAAGGAGGGGGGATGTGAAGTGTTACAGACTAAATGTTTGTGTCCCCTGCAAAATTCAGGTGTTTAAACCCTAATTCCAATGTGATGGCATTAAGAAGTGGGACCTTTGGGAAGTAATTGGATTATGAGGGTAGAGCCCTCACAAATGGGATTAATGTTCTCATAAAAGGCCACAGAGCTAGCTAGCTTCCTTTCCTACCTTGTGAGGATACACGTGATGAAGTCAGCAGTCTGTAGCCTGGAAGAGGGCCCTTGCCAGAACATGACCATGTTGGCACTCTGGACCTCAGACTTCCAGCCTCCAGAACTGTAAGAAATAAATTTCTGTTTTTTATAAGCCAGCACTCTATGGTACTTTGTTATAGTAGCTCAAACTGACTAAGACATGGAGTGACTGCTCATGAGCATGGGGATTTTTGGGGGGGTGATCATATGGTTCTAAACATAGAAAAAGGTGATGCAGCAGAGCGCAGTAGCTCCAGAGGCAGAGGCAGGAGAATCACTGGAACCTGGGAAGTGGAGGTTGCAGTGAGCCGAGATCACACCACTGCACTCCAGTCTGGGCCACAGAGCAAGACTCCGTCCCCTCCCCTCTGAAAAAAAAAACCGGGAGCAGTGGCTCATGCCTGTAGTCCCAGAACTTTGGGAAGCCGGGGCAGGTGGATCACCTGAAGTCAGGAGTTCGATACCAGCCTAGCCAACATGGTGAAACCCCGTCTCTACTAAAAATACAAAATTAGCCGGGCATGGTGGCACATGCCTATAATCCCAGCTACTCAGAAGGCTGAGGCAGGAGAATCGCTTGAACCCAGAAGGCGGAGGTTGCAGTGAGCCAAGATTGTTACATTGCACTCCAGACTCCAGACTGGGCAACAAAAGCAAAACTCCAGCTCAAAAAAAGAAAAAAGAAAAGAAAGAAAGAGAAAAGAAAAGAAAAGGAGAAAAAGGTGATGGTTTGTGGCGTAAGACCTAAAATTAAGGGGGTTCAATATTATGTGCTGCTTTGATGTGTGAAATGGGCGGAAGGGTGTGGCTCTAACAGTTCAGCTACATGCATCCTTAGGCAAACTGCTGTAGCAGATTTCAGGTCCCCATCGGTCTGTGGAAAAATTTAAACAAGCCAATCACATCCTCTCATGGAAACCTAGGGTCACTTTGCCCTCTTGATACTACAAAACCTACCTCCACCTCACCCACTTGATCTCTTACTCTGTTCCTGAGTATAACATCTGTGTGGCCCTATATGGCATGCTGTGACCTTTTGAGTATTTGTGATTAATAAACTGCTATCAATCTCATATGCCCGTGTCAGGGGCCATGTGTTTGGCCATCCCTATAACCCTAGGATGGGACTCTCTCCCTCACCAATGGGTGAAGAGCAGGCAATCAAAACATGGTTGCACATCTTTGTGAATATATTAACAACCACTAAATTGTACACTCTAAAAAGGTGAATTGTATGGTATGTGTATAACTGAATAAAAAAACATTTTTTTTTTTTAGATGGAGTTATGCTCCCTCACCCAGGCTGGAGTGCAGTGGCATGATCTTGGCTCACTGCAACCTCCGTCTCCTGGGTTCAAGTAATTCTTGTGTCTCAGCCTCCCTAGTAGCTGGGATTACAGGCAGGCACCACCACGCCCACTAATTTTTGTGTTTTTTTTTGTAGAGACAGGGTTTTGCCATGTTGGCCAGACTGGTCTTGAATTCTTGGCTTCAAGTGATCTGCCTGCTTTAGCCTCTGAAAATGCTGGGATTACAGGCATGAGCAACAGTGCCCGGCCTGCCATGTTCACTTCTAATCCTGGGCCTTCATTTACCTGGAATTCTCAAAGCTTAGTCATCTTTCAAAGCCAAATCAAGACCTAGCTACATGAAGATTTCCTTGATCTCTTATTGCTCTGAACACCTACAGAATTTGTCATCTGTAAGACACAAGTTTTTCATCTTGTTTTTAAAAAATGATTTTTTATCAGGTCAGGCATGGTGGCTCATGCCTGTAATCCTAGCACTTTGAGAGGCTGAGGCAGGCAGATCACTTGAGGCCAGGATTTCCAGACCAGCCTAGCCAACATGGTAAAACGTCATCTCTACTAAAAACGCAAAAATTAGCCAGATATGTTAGCACACGCCTGTAATCTCAGCTACTCAGGAGGCTAAGGCACTAGAATTGCTTGAACTTGGGAGGTGGAAGTTGCAATGAGCTGAGGTCGCACTGCATTCCAGTCTGGGTGACAGAGCCAGACTCCGTCTCAAAAAAAAAAAAAAAAAAAAAGAAAAATTAGCTGTGCATTTTGGCTGATGCCTGTAATCTCAGCTACTAGGAAGGCTGAGGCAGGAAAATTGCTTGAACCCAGGAGGCAGAGGTTGCAGTGAGCAGAGGTCGGGCCACTGCACTCCAGCCTGGGCGACAGAGAGAGACCTTGCCTTAAAAAAAAAAAAAAAAAAAGAAAGAAAGAAAGAAAAGAAAAAGGAAAAAAATGAACATGGCAGATTTGATGCATAGTATGAAAAACTGATCTGATTGCATTGCATGAATGCTTTAGGGATTATCAGAGAATAACACTGGCTAGGTAGATGGAGGAAAAATTAAGGAGAAGCTTGAAAGAGAGCAGAGAAGTTTTGTCTTCATCCTATAAATCCAGATTTATATCAGAGAATGGACATGATACAGATACAAGAGAGGCAGTATATAACCTAGTAATTAGAGAGCATAGGCTCTAGAGTAAGGCACACTTAAGACTCAATTGTGGCTCAGACTGTTTTCATCATGACTACTGTACATTTACTATTTCACAGCTTTGAAGCTATTATCTTTGAATCCTGGTATGGCAAGGCATCATTGTCACTTTCACTCATTAATTGTGCTGGCATGCTACCACTTCCTGCTTGTTCTAAGTGTTCTTTTATTTTTTTAAATTACGGAATGATTGAGCAACCAGGCCCCAGAAAAGCTTGCTAGTATAATCCTCAGTTACATTTAAAATACTTGGAAAATTTCATTGTTTTGAAATAGTTTGACTTGAACTAAGTTAAAACTTACCTTCCATTGGTTTTCTAGGAAATAATGCAAACAAAATGATATGGTCCCACAGACTAGTAAGAAATTAACTTTGTGAAAGCTTTTGCATGTGTATTGTTTTAATGTAAAAGATGGGGCTACAAAAAAATAGCTCTTTATTTACTTATTTTTGAAACAGAATCTAGCTCTGTCGCCCAGGCTGGAGTGCAGTGGCATGATCTGGGCTCACTGCAACCTTCTGTCTCCTGGATTCAAGCAACTCTCTTGTCTCAGCCTCCTAGGTAGCTGGGACAACAGGTACAGGCCACCATGCCTGGCTAATTTTTGTAATTTTTAAGTAGAGATGGGGTTTCACCATGTTGGCAGTCTGGTCTCAAACTCCTGAGCTCAAGTGATCCACCCACCTCAGCCTCCCAAAGTGCTGAGATTACTCCACCTTGGCCTCCCGAAGTGCTGAGATTACAGGCTGAGCCACTGTGCCTGGCCCAAATAGCTCTTTATTAAAGGAAGCCTAGCAATAAACCTTTTCTGAAAGCCTAAGCCTATGCTAACAATTAAATATAAAATGTTAGCAACTACATTACTAAAACTGCATGAAATTATAAAAATGTATTTTAATTGCATTTTATATAATTTTGATGCATAAGGAAGCTTTTGCTGCTGCTGCTTCCTCTTATACTTCTCCTTCCTCTTCCTGATCCCTACTACTTTTCCTGTCCCTCCTAACTATGACCTTGTTAGCTATTTTTATGTTTCAGGAAAATCTGTCAGTCATCTACAGGATGCATGGAAGTGGGTAGATATTGAGATTCTGTTATAGGAATCCAAGAGTAATGTTAAAAGATGCTATGGATTCTATGTTTCCAGTGCACCAAAGCTGGCTTGCTTGGCATAACTTTTACAGGTTTTACTTAGGACTGAGGCACTAAATTTGCCTCCCACTAACAGGGCTGGAACAGAGGTATAACGAAACAAGTGAAAACTACTAGGGATAAGAAGATGTTCCACAATCCCTAAAGTGCAGACGAGCGCTGAAGACTGACCCCTGTGCCAATCAAGGAGCCAGAATGAAAACAGAGGAAGAAATGGTCAAAGACCCAGAAGAAGTTATTAAGAGAAACCAGATAAAGCCTATTAGATGATATAGTGAGATCCAGAGAATGAGAACCGGAAAGGTTATTTGAACAGGATTAGGCCATTGCCTTAAAGCAATGTTGGGGGTGGGTACAATCTAGATTGGAAGAGATCAATGAGTAACAAAAGAGAACTTTAGAGAAATTTGGCAGGAAAGGAAAAGATGGACTAGCAGTTTGTGGGAGAGAGTCATTTTGTTCTTGAATTTTTAAAGATCTGCATACTTGAATGAGTTTCTGGCCAAGGGAAAGAAGACAGTACTAAATATTTGAGGTAGGAAATAATTTCAGTACAAATAATAGAAGAGATGGGGCCAAGAGAGCACAGGTTAACATTGCTATTGAGGACAGACACATGTTTTAAAGATAGGAGTAGTAGGGGTAATGATGCTGATAATGATGACAATGATGCTGATAATGATAATGCTGATAGCTAAAATTTATTGGAGAAACTGTTCTAAGAGCTGTACATGGATTATTTTATTTAATCCTCACACTGATCCTTTGAGGATGAGAAAACTGAGACAAAGTGAGGTTTAATTTGTTCAGTGTCACACAGCTAGTAAACACAAATGCAGGAATTAAATCAAGGGAGTTTGACTTCACACCTCCACTACTAAGATAAATACAAATAAGATACAAATAGATTTTGAATTTTGGAATTATTGAGGACAAAGTGAGATAGACAGAATTGTGTGGAAGACTTGAGGAGAGTGGAAGAAATTTGGAACAACTACTTGTAGTCAATACGGGAGGAATGGAAACACTGCAATATGGAGAACATAACTGAGGTGGAGAGTATAAATAAATAGTAGACTCTGACCTTTACCTGTTTGCAACTTTCTCTAGCAGCGTCCCAGGACAGATGTAGAATTTGATGTTGGGAGTTAGGGAAGTCAAGGGCAAGGGATTCTAAACCATTACCAAGTGTATTATTAAAACATTTGCTGGAGTGATGTTAGTGAAAATAGCAATGAAAGGAACTCAAAAATTCCACTCCTCCATTAAAACAATAAAAAACTGACAAAAACTGTCAATATCAACTGTTTCAGAACTCTGGAAATTAAACAAAGTCTGGCAACAACCTGGGAAGCACATATTCAAAAAAAGTGGATGAATCTTAGTAAGAACAGTGAACTTTGTGACATTTTAATGTGTTGTATTCCACTCCCTCTTCCCTAGCTCAACAGTAGCTTTGAAAATAAAAAGTTACATTACTAGTACTGAGGGGAGCAGAGCAGAACTCATTGTCTCCAAATTGTCATTATTTGATTTGTTTAGAGGCTCCCTGGAATACTGGTTTGAAAGGCGTGCCTTTATCAGGAACACAGTGCTAACAGCTTTTCCCCAGGGAGTGTTTCTCATAAACATTCAGAGGCATGGGTTTTTTTTTTTTCTTTTTTTCTTTTTTTTTTTTACGGAATCTCACTTATGTCACCCAGGTTGAAATGCAATGGCACAATCTCAGCTCACTGCAACTTCCTGGGTTCAAGCGATTCTCCTGCCTCAACCTCCCAAGTAGCTGGGATTATAGGCACCTCCCACCATGCCCGGCTAATTATTATTTTTTAATATTTTTAGTAGATACAGGGTTTCACAATGTTGGCCAGGTTGATCTTGAACTCCTGACCTCAGGTGATCCACCTGCCTCGGCCTCCCAAAGTGCTGGGATTATAGGCATGAGCCACTGTGCCTGGCCCAGAGGCAAGTGTTTCAATGATTGGATGTCTGATGTATGTGATAAAGAGTTTATATCCAAAATTTATAAGGAACTCAACAGCAGAAGAACAAATAGCCTGATTAAAAAATGTGCAAAGGATCCAAATAAACATTTTTCCAAAGATGACATACAAATGGCCAACAGGTAAATGAAAAGGTGCTCAACATCACGAGTCATCAGGGAAATGCACATTGAAACCACAATGAGCTATCACTTCACACCTGTTAGAATGGCTATTATCAAAAAGACAAGCAGTAATAAGTGTTAGTGAGGGTTTGGAGAAAAGGAAACTCTTGCACACTGTTGGTGGGAATGTAACTTGGTGCAGCCACTATAGAAAACAATGTGGAGATTCCTCCCAAAGATAAAAATAGAATTATCATATGATCTCACAATCTCACTTGTAGGCATATATCCAAAGGAAAGGAAATCAGTATTCTCAAAAACTATCTGCACCTGCATGTTCATTGCAGCATTATTTACAATAAGCAAGATATAGAAACAACTGAAGGGTTCCTTGATGGATGAATGGATTAAGGAAACGTGGTACGTAATGGAATATTATTTAGCTATAAAAAAGTCACATTAATTGAAGCAGAGAGTAGAATGGTAGTTACCAGGGGCTGGAGAGTGGGGAAAATGGGGAGATGTTCACTGAAGGGTTCAAACTTTCAGTAAAAAGATGAATACATTCTGGAATGTAATAAACAGCATCATGAGTATAGCTAATAATACTGCATTGTTTCCTTGAAATTTACAAAGAGAGTAGATTTCTCTTTGTGTCTTCACCACATACACACACATACACACAATGGTTAATATACTGATTGATGTGTTAAATAATTTGTGATAGTCATTTCACAACATAACATATATCACGTTGTACACTTTGAATACATACAATTTATATTTGTCAATTATATCTCAATAAAGCTGGGGAAAAAAAAGGAAAAAACAAACAGAGAAAATGAATGAAACCAAATTTTGGTATTCGAAAGATGATCAAAACTTAGAAACCTTTAGCTAGACTGACCAATTAAAAGAAAAAAAGAAGGCTGAAATGACTAAAATCAGAATAAAAGAAGACACATTATCACCAACCTCTATAGAAATAAAAAGTATTATAAGGGAATAGTATGAACAATTGTATGCAAACAAATTAGATACAATAGATAGCATTGACAAATTCCTAGAAACACAGGACAGACCCAAGAAGAAATAGAAAATCTATATAGACTTGGAACAAATAAAGACATTGAGCTAATAATAAAAATTTTCCCACAAAAATAGCCTCTCACAACCAGACAGCTTCAATAATGAATTCTACCAAGTATTTAAACAAAAATCAACTCCTATCCTTCTCAAACTCTTCTAAACAGTAGAAAAGAAGGAGCACTTCCTAACACATTTTTTGGGGGTGCTTTCCGGCAAACACCGGAAAGCCTGCTAGACAAATTCTAAAAGAGCTGTAACACTCCTAATACATTTTTAAGAGGTAAGTATTATCCTGAAACGAAACCCATATGCATCACAAAAATAAAACCTATGACCAATCAGCTTTATGATTATTAAAGCAAAACACTAAACCAATCATAATACTAGCAAAATGAATCTAGTAACATATAAACAGAATTATATAATATTATAATGGCAAGTGGGATTTATCCCAGGAATGTAAGGTTGATTTAAACACTCAGCAAACTAGGAATGGAAGTGAAATTCCTCAACCTGATAAAGAGCATGTATGAAAAACTCATAGCTCACATCACACTCAACAGTGAAAGACTGGAAGCTTTTCCACATGAATCAGTAGTAACACAGGATGTCTGCTCTCAATACTTCTATTCAACATTGTCCTGAAAGTTCTAATGAGAGCAATTACTCAAGAAAAATAAAAGTCATTCAAATTACAAAAAGTAAAACTATCTTTGCAGAAGACTCTTTTTTTTTTGAGATATGAGTCTCACGTTGTCACCCAGGCTGGAGTGCAGTGGCATGATCTCGTCTCACTGCAGCCTAGACCTCTCTGGCTCAAGCCATCCTCCTACCTCAGCCTCCCAAGTAGCTGGAACCACAGGTGCTAGCCACCATATCTGGCTAATTTTTGTATTTTTAGTACAGATGGGGTTTCACCATGCTGGACAGGCTGGAACTTCTGGCCTCAGGTGACCCACCCACTGTGGCCTCCCAAAGTGCTGAGATTACAGGCATGAGCCACTGAGCCCTGATGACATAATCTTATTTATAGAAAATCTTTTTTAAAAAATTAAGGCTAATAGGCTGGGGGCGGTGTCTTATGCCTGCAAACTCAGCACTTTGGGAGGCCGAGGTGGGTGGATCGCTTGAGGTCAAAAGTTTGAGACTCTCCTGGCCAACTTGGCCAAACCCCATCTCTACAAAAAATACAAAAATTAGCCAGGCATGGTGGCCGGCGCCTGTAATCCCAGCTACTCAGGAGGCTAAGGCAGAAGAATTGCTTGAACCTGGGAGGTGGAAGTTGCAGTGAGCCGAGATCATGCCATTGCACTTTAGCCTGGGCAACAGAGCAAGACTCCATCTCAAAAAAAAGAAAAAAATATATTTAGGGCTAACGAATTTAGGGCTTAAATGAATTAAGCAAAGATGCAGGATACAAGACAACATACAAAAATCATCATTTATATTTATAAACACTAAAAATGAACAATCTGGAAAGTAAGTATTTAAAAATTATAATTAAAGTAGTCACACGTGGGTGGAGCTCAGTGGCTCATGCCTGTAATCCCAGCATTTTGGGAGGCCAAGGCATTCCGATTACTTGATGTCAGGAGTCAAGACCAACTCGGCAAACATGGCAAAACCTCGTATCTACTACAACAAACAAACAACAAAGCCATGTGTGGTGGCCTGTGCCTGTAGCCCCAGCTACTCAGGAGGCTCAGGTGGGAGAATCGCTTGAACTCAGGAGGTGGAGGTCATAGTGAGCAGAGATCGTGCCACTGTGCTCCAGCTTGGGTGAAGAAAGAAAGAAGAGAGAGAGAGAACGAGAGAAGAGAAGAGAAAGAAGGGAAAGAGAAGGGAAGGGAAGGGGGAGGGGAGGGGGAGGGAGAGGGGGAGGGGGAGGGGAGGGGAGAGGGGGAGGGGGAGGGGGAGAGGAGGGGAGGAAGGGAAGAAGGGAAGGGAGGGGAGGGGAGGGGGAGGGGAGGGAAGGGAAGGGAAGGGAAGAAGGGAGGAGCCAGGCAAGGTGGCTCACGCATGTAATCCCAGCACTTTGGGAGGCTGAGGTGGGAGGATCACTAGGTCAAGAGATCAAGACCAGCCTGGCCAACATGGTGAAATCCGGTCTCTACTAAAAATATTAAAAAAATTAGCTGGGTGTGGTGGCACACGCCTGTAGTCCCAGCTACTTGGGAGGCTGAGGCAGGAGAATCACTTGAACCGGAGAGACTTGAACTTGAGGCGGAGGTTGCAGTGAGCTGAGATCGTGCCGCTGCACTCCAGCTTGTCTTCAAAGCGAGACTCCGTCTGAAAAAAAAAAAGAAAAAGCCGGACGCGGCGGAGGACTAGCACTTCTCAATTTCAAAACCTACTACAAACCACACTAATCGAAACAATGTGGTACTGGCGTGACGATAGACACACAGATCAATGGAATAGAATAGAGAGTCCAGCAGAAACTCATACATCTAAGGTCAATTGATTTTCAAAGAGGTGTCAAGACCATGCAATTGGAAAAGAATAGCCTCTTCAACAAAAGGTGCTGGAATACGCGTATATTCACATGCAAAAGAACGAAGCTAGGCCCTTACCTCACGCCATATAAAAAAATTAACTCGAAATGAACGAAATACCTACATGTAAGAGCTAAATTTGTAAGCCTCTTAGAAATAAACATAGAGGGAGGGGGTGCGCGCTCGGTGGCGCGTTGTGCGCATGTGCGGAGTGCCCTGCTGCCCCCAGCCGGAGGGGAACCAGTTTGCTCCAGGTGGCAAGCGGCGTGAGCATGCAAGCCAACATGAGCAGCGACTCGTACCAGCACTATTTTTACGACTATGACTGCGTGGAGGATTCTACCTCTCCACGACGCCCAGTGAGGACATCTGGAAGAAATTTGAGTTGGTGCCGCCGTCCTGGGACTTGAGTCCCGCCGCCGGGGATCCGGCCCCCGACTTTGGTTCCCTGGAACCCTGGCTGGTAGGATGCGCTGGGGACGAGACGGAATCCCAGGGGTATTTGAAAGCTTGGGACGCGAACTACGCCCCCCCCTCATCCGCAGTGACTGCATGTGGAGCAGCTTCTCGGCCCAGGAGCCGCTGGAGAGAGTGGCGGGTGACCTGCTTACCATTGCACGCGCCCTCGGAGAACTCGCTCAAGGAGTGCGCCACCTTCGACTACACTCCCGAGCTCGAAGCCGGCAGCCTAGCGCTCACCTCCCCGTGTTTGCTGGACGAGGCCAAGATCCAGGCCTGCTCCAAGTTCGAGAGCCCAAGCGACTCCGAGGGTGAAGAAATCGACGAGACAGTAAAGAGGCGGTCTTTGAGTATGCGGGAGCTGGTCACCATCGCGGTGCATGCAGACTTTCTGGATCCCTGCATGAATCTCTTCCACATCTCCGTCCACCAGCAACAGCACAACTATGCTGCTCCCTTTCCTCCCGAAGGCTGCTCCCAAGAAGGGGTTCCACAAAGGGTTCCCCCCAAAGAGGCTCTAGAAAGAGAAGCTCCAGGGGGAAATGATGATAAGGAAGATGAAGAGATTGTGAGCCTCCCACCTGTAGAAAGTGAGGCTGCCCAGTCCTGCCAGCCCAAACCCATCCGTTATTTTACTGAGTATGAGATCAGGAAGAAGAACCACACTTTCCTGGAGCGCAAGAGGCGGAATGATCAGCGTTCACGGTTCTTGGCCCTGAGGAGCGAGATACCCGCCCTGGCCAGCTGCTCTAGGGTTTCCAAAGTAATGATCCTAGTCAAGGCCCGGAATACTTACAAGAACTGATAGGGGCTAAAGAAAGGATGGCCACGGAAGAAGGCAGCTCAAACGCCAGCAACGGCAATTGCAGAAAAGAATTGAGTACCTCACTGACCAAAAAGCCTGACTGTTCTGTTTTAAAAAGACACAAGTTTTCTTTTTAACCTTCCTCTCCCCTTTAGTAACTTGCACATTTTTGTTACAGCAGGACACTCTGGACAGTAGATTGCAGAATGCATTACAGCCCGTGCACATACAATATAAAGGCTTGTGTTCTTGGAAACCTTGAAACCCAGCTCTCTCTCTTCCCTGACTCATGGGAGTGCTTGTGTTTTTCTGGCACCTTTGGCTTCTCAGCAGGCAGCTGACTGAGGAAACTTGGGCTCTGCCTGGCTCACTATCTCCAAAGAAAATGTTGACAGATGCTGTGCAACAGGTGGTGGATGTTGTTGGGGGCTCCAGCCTGCAGGAAATGTCACACCCTGCATGAACTTTAGGATGGGAAAGGATGCTCCTACTGGTGTCTCTGTGGTGATGCAAGGACAGCTGGGTGTGGACGGTCTCCCTGCAACTCCTTTTTTCCCTAGGAGACACACAGCTGTCTTAGGTGAAGACAAACCCAGAGACTTGACCAACATGGACCATTACCTCACTATCAGACACTACAGTAGCTGAGAAGTTGGAAACTTTATGTATATATGTATATATTATGATATTGACTGACCCCCTTCCTCCCATTCTCAATGCTGTGACTCTGAGAACATTTAAAGAGCTTCGCCTGTAAGTAATTTGTCTTAGAGCCCTCTGGGCTCTCTTCTCTAAGGGAAGGAACTTTCTTTCCTCACAAGGGACTTTGTCTCATTCTGCCTCTGTTATGTAGTGGGTTCTACAGCACCCTTTCCCACAGGTCAGAAATATTTCCCTAAGACAGGGAAATGGGTCTTAGCCTGGGGCCTGGGGAAAGTTCAGAGTCCTGGTCATGTACTTGATCCCTGCCCAGCTGTTTTCCAAGGGGCACTTAAGGCCCAGTCTTTTCTTGAGGCAGGTGTGCGGCACTTTAGAAGGGAGAACTGTAACACTTCCTCTTTCGCACCTACCTCTCATGTCAATTCTTGACTGATGAATTTGAAATTCTACTAGAACAATGTAAACTTGTTTTTTTGATGTGTCTCCAAGGAGCTTGCTGGCTCTGCAGCCACCCTTGGGCCCTCGCACCAGCCTGCAGTGAGTCAGATGTCTGTCGCAGAATCTAGGCCTTTCTGAAGTTTACTGGAGAGCCATTAGGACTCATCCAGTGCTCCAGAAGGTGGACTTGCTTCCTGATGGGTTTTAAAGGAGCCTCCAGGAGCTCTACTTGTCAACCATGATGGGTTTTTTTTTTTTTTGAGACAGAGTTTTGCTCTGTCACCCAAGCTGGCGTGCAATGGCAAGATCTCAGCTTACCACAACCTTTTCTTCCCGGGTTCAAGCGATTCTCCTGCCTCAACGTCCTGAGTGGCTGAGATTACAGGCATGTGCCATCACACCTGGCTAATTTTTGTATTTGTAGTAGAGATGGGATTCACCATGTTGGCCAGGCTGGTCTCGAACTCCTGACTTCAGGTGATCCGCCTGCCTCCATGATGTATTTTGCCCCAGCTGGACTCTGCAGCTCCACATGGAATCCAGGTGCAGCCTCCAGTCTGGGAAAGTCATCCAACCTAGTAGTTGTCATGTGGGTAACCTAGGAACCCCTAAGCCTGTCCTGTGAAAAGGAACAGCCCTTCCAGAATTCTGCCTAGGAAAGCAGGTGCCTGATTGGAAGTTGGGAGGATAGGGGATGATAAGTACTATATGTGGCTCTGGAACACCAGCTGCTACTTCCAAATCTATTGTCCATAATGGTTTCTTTCTGAGGTTGTTTCTTGTACTCAGAGAATTCCAGGGGATGTTTGGAAATAGCCTCTTTACCCTTCTGGAGCATGATTTACAAGAGCCAGCTGACTTTTGGAACTGTCTATGGAGAACAGGTTGAGTGTAGATTACTGATGTTTCACCTGAATAGCTTGTGTTTTATAAGCTGCTGTTTGGTATTATATTGGAGAGTAGTATTTTTTATATTGTATTTTTGTATGCCTTTTGCAAAGTGGTGTTAACTCTTTTTGTACAAGAAAAAAAGAACCTCTTGGGTAATTCTGTTAAAAGGATCTGATAGCTTGCGTTTTATAAGCTGCTGTTTGGTATTACACTGAGGGGGAGTATTTTTTATATTGCATTTTTGTATGCCTTTTGCAAAGTGGTTTTAACTCTTCGTAGAAGAAAAAAGTACTCAGGCAATTCTTGTAAAGGGGGCTGAATAACTTGTGTTTTATCAGGCTGCTGTTTGGTATTATTCCAGGGGTGGGGAGATTTTTTATACTGTATTTTGTATGCCTTTTGCAAAGTGGTGTTAACTCTTTGCACAAGAAAATAGCTCTTCGGTAATTCTGTTAAAAGGGTCTGATTTATTTTGAAAAGCAAGTTTACCTGAAATTTTATATTTAATTGTGATTACTGATTGCCTGATTGTAAAGTGCTACTTTCTGGAACATCTTCCAATAAAGGTTTTCTCAAGCATGTTTTAAAGAAAAAGAAGTAAACATCTTAATGAACTTGATGTCGGTAAATGGATTTTTTTTGACAAGGCCTTGCTCTGTTGCCCAGCCTGGACTGCTATGGCACAATCTCGGCTCACTGCAACCTCTGCCTCCCAGGCTCAATTGATCCCCCTGACCTCAGCCTCCTGAGTAGTTAAGATCACAGGTTTGAGCCACCATGCATGGCTAATTTTTGTACTTTTGGTAGAGACAGGGTTTCGTCATGTTGCCCAGGCTGGTCTCAAACTTCCGAGCTCAAGTGATCTGCCCACCTTGGCCTTCCAAAGTGCTGGAATTACAGGCATAACCCACCATACCTGGCCTAGTAATGGATTCTTAATAGATATGACAAAACCACAAACAACAAAAGAAAAAATAAATTGATCTTTGACAAAATTAAAACTTTGTTTTTCCTTTGTGAGATGGAGTCTCACTCTTATTGCCCAGACGGGAGTTCAGTGGTACGATCTCGCTCACTGCAACCTCTGCCTCCTGGGTTCAAGTGATTCTCATGCCTCAGCCTCCCAAGTAGCTGAAATTACAGGTGCCTGCCACCACACCCAGCTAATTTTTGTATTTTTAGTAGAGACAGGGTTTTGCCATGTTGGCCAGGATGGTCTCAAACTCCTGACCTCAGACGATCTGCACATCTCAGCCTCCCAAAGTGCTGGGATTACGGGCATGAGCCACCACGCCTGGCCCAAAATTAAAACTTTTAAGCACAAAGATACATGAAGGATGTTAAAAGACAACCTACAGAATGAAAAAAATTTGCAAATCATATATCTGGTAAGGGTCTACTATATATATTATGTGAAAAACCTGTGCAACTTAACAGAAAAAAAGACAAACCAGTTTTAAAATGGGCAAAAGACTTGAATAGACATTTACCCAAAGGAGATACACAAATCACCAACAAGCACATGAAAAGAAGTTCAACATTGTTAGTCATTAGGGAAAAACAATTCAAAACCATAATGACATAACTCCTAACACACATTAAGATGGCTATAATTAAGAAAAAACTCAGAATATACCAAGTGTTGGCAAAGATGTGGAAACTGGAACTGTAGTAAATTGCTAGTGAGAAGGTAAAATGATGCAATTGTGGGAAACATTTTGGCTGTTTCTCACAAAGTTAGACATACAATTACCATATGATCTAGCATCTGTACTCCTAGAGAAATAAAAACATGTCCACACAAAACTGCACATAAATGTTTATAGTAGCATTATTCATAATAGCAGGAAAAGTAAAAACATCCAATTATCCATTAATGCATAAATGAAATGGGATATGATATGATTTGGATCTGTGTCTCTGCCCAAATCTCATGTCAAATTGTAATCCCCAATGTTAGAAGTGGGGCCTGGTAGGAGATGATTGGGTCATTGGGGAGAATTTCCCCTTTATTACAGTGCTTGTGATAGTAAGTGAATTATTACAAGATATGGTGGTGTGCAGCACCTCCCCCAACTTCCTCCTGCTCTGGCCATGTGAAGACATACCTGCTTCTCCTTCAACTTCTGCCAGGATTTTAAGTTTCCTGAGGCCTCCCCAGCCATGCTTCCTGTACAGTCTGCAGAAGCCATGAGCCAACTGAACCTCTTTTCTTTATGAATTGCCCACTGTCAGGTATTTCTTTATAGCAGTGTGGGAATGGACTAATATTGAAAATTGGTACTGGGAAGTGGGCATTGCTATAAAGATACCAGAAAATATGTAAGCAGCTTTGGAACTGGGTAATTGGCAGATATTGGAAGAGTGTGGAGGGCTAGAAGAGAGAAAGATGAGGGAAAGTTTGGAAGTTCCTAGAGACTTGTTGAATGGTTTTGATTAAAATGCTGATAGTGATGCTGACAGATGTTACCACAGAAGGTCCTGATCCAGACTCCAAGAGAGGGTTCTTGGATCTTGTGCAAGAAAGAATTCGAGGCAAATCCGTAAGGTGAAAGCAAGTTTATTTAGAAAGTAAAGAATAAAAGAATGGCTACTCCATAGGCGAAAAGAGGGATATAAGTTCTCACTTTGGGCCATGGTTTCAGGGTTTTTGACTTGAGAGTGGGGCTTCGCCAGGGACCTGCCCCCTGTCTTCCCAGAATTTTTCTGTCCCCTGCCTTTATCATTGTATCATAATGAGCAGTGAAAATGACCAGGGGTTGCTTTCGTCACCATCTTGGTTTTGGTGGGATTTGGCTGGCTTCTTTACTGCACACTGTTTTATTGGCAAGGTCTTTGTGACCTATATCTTGTGCTGACCTCCTATCTCATACTGCAACTTAGAATGCCTAACCTACTAGGAATGCAGCTCAGTAGGTCTTATCCTTATGTTACACAGCCCCTATTAATGATGAAGTCACTGTGGTTTAAATATCTCTGACATATTTCCCCTCCCCTTTACAAGGGAACTCTTAATCCTAAGGGGGAGATCCATCTTCTGTAACTTATTCAGGCTGAATGGGGCAATGATATTCCAGCCTAACTGTTAGAGTCTTTTGTAATCAGAATAGAGAAGAGCTCAGTCAGAAAGCGTAGGTATGGCAAGGGCCATTCATAACTCTGAGTTCTGACAAAAGGTGATATCTGGAAGATTAGTAAGTGTTCAATTTAAGAAAACATTCAGTAAGCTTATCCTGCATGCCTACAGAAAGAATACAACAGCAATATATTCCACAACAGTAAAACAAAATAAGTAAAATCATCCTAAGTAAACTAAATAAGGAGGTTTCCCATGAACTGGGCAATTGTTGGAACCAAGCTGATATGGAGTTGCTTGCCAATTACAATGTGCCCAGAATTAGAATATTAATTCAGAGCTTTACATTACCCATACCTCTCGTTTCTTCTGAACCACAGCCAGAGATCACTGGTTGGTTCACAGGAATAAGCAGAGTTAATCTAAATTGCAGAAAAAAAATTCAAAAACAACTGAGACTAGAGTCTAATAACAGATGTACCATAGTTCTTGAAACATAATTTTTCTCTCTTCAGTCTCCTATTTTTACTAAAGACAACTTATGGTAAGACCAATTGGCTTTATTATACTTGGCCTGATTATTTGTATAGAGTACAGCAAGAACAGTACTTTGGGAGGCCAAGGCAGGCGGATCACGAGGTCAGGAGATCGAGACCATCCTGGCCAACGTGTTGAAACCCCGTCTCTACTAAAAATACAAAAAAATAGCTGGGCATGGTGGTGCACGCCTGTAGTCCCATCTACTAGGGAGGCTGAGGCTGCAGAATCGCTTGAACCCAGGCAGTGGAGGTTGCAGTGAGCTGAGATCGCGCCACTGAACTCCAGTTGGGCGACAGAGCAAGACTCTGTCTCAAAAAAAATTTTTTTTCATTACTTTTTTTTATTATTACATGAAAATCATGTTCAAGAGAGAAAGTCAGATTTCATCCTTTGCATTAGTATACCATTGATGTTAAACCCATTCTTAATAAAACCTTATAGACAAATCTGTTCAATTTTAAAGTATGACCATAAGGTAAGATTCTCATTAATCTTTTTAAATAACCCTTCACAATTTTCTGTTACAGAGCAGATCAGTGTTCTAAGAAAACTCTGTTGTGTTTTCATTCCAATGTTCAACTTACAGAAAAACTGAATGATTCTCTCTTTAACTTTAGCCAATAGGTTCATACATTACAAGATTAATTTTTTACATGCCTTCCACAATTTATTCAAACCTTCAGCTTTATCCTATCTAACTTAAAACAGTCCTTTAACCCTCTAAACTAGGCCCCACAAAATTTACATTCCCTTTCCTTCTTATAATCTTTTTACCAAAAACACATTGTACTTTCCTTACATACCTTGCATGTAAAACTGTTTTTTTCAGTAGCCTACTAAAAGGCATTACAGTTTTTATTTTTCTGACAAAATATTTAAGTGGTTACTTTTTATGCTAATTAATTAGAGCTCATTCATAGAGTAACATTACACATACAGCACATATAAATATACCGAAAGATAGAAGAGATCCAGTAGTTGCAAGATTTTTCATTTGCTATTTTCCTTTTTAATTTTTTTAAATTTTCATTTAAGTCCTGGGATAAATGTGCAGAACGGGCAGGTTTGTTACATAGGTACACATGTTCCATAATGGTTTGCTGCACGTATCAACCCGTCATCTAGGTCTTAAGCCCTGCATACATTAGGTGTTTATCCTAATGCTCTCCCTCCCCTTGCCCCCACCCACCTACAGGCCCTGACGTGTGAAGTGTTTTGCTTCCAATTATGTGGTTGGTTTTAGAATAAGTGCTATGTGGTGCTGAGAAGAATGTATATTCTGTGGATTTGGGGGTGGAGAGTTCTGTAGTTGTCTATTAAGTCTGCTTGGTGCAAAGCTGAGTTCAAGTCCTGAACATCCTTACTTTTCAGTCTCATTGATCTGTCTAATATTGATAGTGTGGTGTTAAAGTCTTTCACTATTATTGTATGGGAGTCTAAGTCTCTTTGTAGCTCTCTAAGAATTCTAGATTTAATTTCTTTCTAATTCCAGGATCGTGCCACTGCACTCCAGCCTGGGTGACAGAGTCTTGCTCTGTCACCAAAAAAAAAAAAAGACAAACACACAAAAAATAAAAAGCAAGAAATTAATACATACCAACATACCACCAGAGAAAATCACCTTCACTTAAAGGAAGACAAGTAGGAAAGAAGAAAGAAGAGCAGACCACCAAACAACCAGAAAAAAAAATAATAAAATGACAGGAGTAAATCCTTACTTATCAATAATAAACATTGAATATAAATGGACTAAACTCTGCAATCAAAAGACAGAGTTGCTGAATGGATGACGAAACAAATCCCAATGATCTATTGCCTACAGAAAACAAAGTTCACCTATAAACACACACAAACTAAAAATAAAATGATGGAAAAAGATATTCCATGTAAATGGAAACCAAAAAAAGAGCAGAAGTAGCTATATTTATATCAGACAAAATAGATTTCAAGACAAAAACTATAAAAACAGATAGATGGTCATTATATAACAATAAGGTGTCAATTCAGCAAGAGGATATAACAATTGTAAATGAATGTGCAGCCAACACTGCAGCACCCAGATATATAAAACAAATATTGTTAGAGCTAAACATAGAGGTAGACCCCAATACCATAATAGTTGGAGACTTCAAAACCCCACTTTCAATACTGGACAGATCATCTAGACAGGAAATCAACGAGGAACACTTAATTGGACTTAATTTGCACTACAGACCAAATAGACCTAACAGATATTTACAGAACATTCTATCCAATGGCTGGAGAATACACAATCTTCTCCTTAACATGTGGATCATTCTCAAGGATAGACCATATGTTAAGCCACAAAACAATTCTTAACACATTAAAAAAAAAAATTGATCTAATATCAAGTATCTTCTCTGACCACAATGGAATAAAACTAGAAATAAGTAACAAGAGGAACTCTAGAAATTATACAAAGACATGGAAATTAAACAATATGCTCCTGAATGATCAGTGATCCAATGAAGAGATCAAGAAGGAAATTGAAAAATTTATTGAAAGAAATGATAATGGAAACACAACATACCAAACCTAGGGGATACAGTGAAAACAGTACTCAGAGGAAAGTTTATAGTTATAAGTACCTACATCAAAAAAGCAGAAAAATTTCAAATAACCAACCTAATAATGTATCTTCAAGAACTAGAAAAGCAAGAACAAACCAAACCCAAAGTTTGTAGAAGAAAAGAAATAATAAAGATAAGAGCAGAGATAAAGGAAATTGAAATAAAGAAAACAATACAAAAGATCAATGAAACAAAAAGTTTTTGCAAAGATAAACAAAATTGACAAATCTTTAGCTAGACTAACTATGAAAAAAAAGAGAAGACCCAAATAAATAAAATCAGAGATGAAAAAGGAGACACTACAAACAATACTGCAGAAATTGAAAGGAGCATTATAGGCTACTATGAGCAACTATATGCCAATAAATTGGAAAACCTGGAAGAAATGAATAAATTCCTAGACACGTACAACCTACCAACATTGAGACATGAAGAAATCCAAAACAAGTAGGGAGATCAAAGCCATAATAAAATGTCTCCCAGCAACAGCAAAGAATAACCTGAGGCCAGATGATTTCACTGCTGAATTTTACTAAACATTTAAAGAAGAACTAGCACCAACCCTACTCAAATTATTCCGAAACATAGAGGGGGAGGGATTACTTCCAAACTTATTTTATGAGGCCAGTATTACTCTGATATCAAAACCAGACAAAGACATATTTTAAAAAGCTGTAGGCCAATAAACCTGATGAACATTGATGTAAAAATGCTCAACAAAATACTAGCAAACAGAATTTAACAGAACATTAAAAAGACCATTCATCATGACCAAGTGAGATTTATCCCAGGGATGCAAGGATAGTTCAACATATGCAAATCAATCAATGTAATACATCACATCAACAGAATGAAGGACAAAAACCATATGCTCATTTCAATTGATGCTGAAAATACACGTGATAAAATCCAACATTTCTTCATGATAAAAACCCTCAATAAACTAGGTACAGAAGGATCATACCTCAACACAATAAAAGTCATATATGACAGCATATATGACTTTTATTGTGTTGAGGTATGATCCTTCTGTACCTAGTTTATTGAGCTATTATCATACTGAATGGGGAGAAACAGAAACTTTTCACTAAGATGGGAAACTTTTTGCTAAGTGAGAAGAATGCTCACTTTGACTACAGTTGTTCAACAGAGTACTGGAAGTCTCAGCTAGAGCAATCAGACAAGAGAAAGATATGAAAGGCATCCAAATTGGAAAGGAAGAAGTCAAATTATCCTTGTTTGCAGATGATATGACTTTATATTTGGAAAAACCTAAAGTCTGTAGTAAAAATACTATTAGAACTGATAAATAAATACAGGAAAGTTGCAGGATATAAAATCAACATACAAAAATAAGCAGCATTTTCATATGACAACAGCAAACAATCTGAAAAAGAAATCAAGAAAGTAATCTCATTTGCAATAGCTAGGAATAAAACTAAATACCTAAGCATTAACTTAAAAAGTGAAATATCTCTACAATGAAAATGATAAAACACTGATGAAAGAAATTAAAGAGGACACGAAAAAATTAAAAAGATATTCCATGTTTATGGACTAGAAGAATCAATATTGTTAAAATGTCCATACAGCCAAAACAATCTATAGATTCAAGTCATTCTCTGTCAAAATATCAATGGCATTCTTCACAGAAATAGAAAAAAACAATACTAAGATTTACATGGAACCACAAAAAAAGACCCAGAATAGCCAATGCTATCCTGAGCAAAAAGAACAAAACTGGAGGAATCACATTACGTGACTTCAAATTATGCTACACAGGTATAGCAGCCCAAACACCATGATACTGGCATAAAAACAGACATAGACACATAGGCTAATGGAACACAATAGGGAACCAAGAAACAAATCCATACATCTACAGTGAAGTTATTTTTGACATAGGTGCCAAAAACATTCATTGGGGAAAGGACAGTCTCTTCAATGAATGGTTCTGGCCAAACTGGATATCCATATGCAGAAGAATGTAACTAGGCCTCTATCTCTTTCTATATACAAAAATAAAGTCAATTGATTTTCAACAAGGATGCCATGACCAATCAATGGGGAAAAATGATCTTTTCTAAAATGAGTTGTCTATGACACCACAAGCATGAATAACAAATGTAGGTTGAGGATTGAGGTCAGTGGCATCAAGGAAAGAGAGAAGTTTTTCAGAAAGGTGGTCCTTGGAACACTGGATTCAGAATCAATTGAGGAATCTATTAAAATCTCAGTTCCTGGGCCCTTTTACTTAGTGAGATTTTCAGATATGAGGCCCAGGAATCTGTATTTTAACTAACTACCTAGGTAATTCTAATGCATACTAAATTCTGGTAACAACTGATATAGAGGTTATCAGCATGGGTTTCAAAACTGAAGGAAACTGGGTTCAAATTCCAGCTCTGCCAATTAGTAGTTCTGCCTTCTCTTCTTAGGTGTCACTGCCAACTCCCTGCACTCACCTGTGTTATCTATCCTACCTCACAGAATTAGTTCTCACCATAAGAGGCCCAGGTTGGTTAGTTTGTTAATGATAGTAACCACAGTGTAAGTGAACAAACTCACACACAAAATCTTAATATGAAGCCTACGTCCTTCTTACAGCACTATCCTATCTTTTTTGCCCCAGGACCTCCAACAATGCCCTACACCCTAGATCTCATGCTGTCTGCTCATCTTCCTGTTAGAGATGAGAGACATTAAGTGAGAGAAAGCTTCACAGAAGGGGCTTCAAACAGAACTGTGCCTTGAAGAACAGGCAAGATTTCCACATGCAGAAATGGGAAGTAACAAATGTTCTAGAAGGAGTCAACGACGTTAATGTGAAGTTAAAGAGGGCAGTTGCTACATGCTTTGAATTTATCACTGGGACCAGTCAGGGACTAGGCCTGGGTTACTTTGTCATTGGTTTACTGATTTCCCTCCAACTTGTAGTTTTCATTCATCTTCCTGAACAATCGGGGCATTTGGCCTTGATCACTTTGCTGTTGATTGACCCTCAGCTTCCTGCCCTTGTAGCAATTCACTCCAGTGCAAAAATTCCGAATGCAAATTTGTTATCCTTCCTGACATTTCTAGCCCAGCTGTCCTTTCCCAGTGCTCCTAATACTCCTCTGAACTCCAGCACTTATACCTCTCCGTAACCCCTCATAGTTACAGGAGAGGTCACATCTGCTTGTGGTAGGAGGCATGAAATCAAGGAAGGCTTCACAGAGGAGTTTGTGTTTATGTTCAGTTTCGAGGGAAGGGGCATGAAGCTCCTAGAGAAGAAAAACGTATTTCAAAAAAGAGGCAACAATATGAATTTATTTATTCAAAAATGTTTGTTGAGCATTCCATTTTCTCCAATCAATAATGCAACACAATTATTTTAAGCACCTACTAGGTGCTCTGCTAGGTTCTTAGATACTCATTCATTTGCTCAAATTCCTCTTTAGCAAAACTTATACCACTTACCCACCCACAGATTTTGTAGCTGATGGAAGTATGCTTCAAGGACCACCTGCATGACTCATCTGAGTGGCTTATTAAACATTCAGATGGAAATGTACTACCTTCTGTATCTTTGCTGCATACAGTGCTCCAGGCCCTAGTTAATTTTTATCTTCAAAGCTGCAAAGCTTGCCAGGGAACTACCTTCAGGGTATCAGGCTTATCATTCTCTCCCCGGACCCACTACCACCTCCAAATTTCCAGTTACTACTCATTATCATATCATTTTTTTAAAAAATTGGTAAAGCATATGTAACATAAAATTTTCTCTCTCTTTTTTTTTTTTTTTTGAGACAGGGTCTCACTCTGTTGCCTAGGCTGAAGTGCAGTGGCGGGATCTCAGCTCACTGCAACCTTCACCTCCCAAGCTCCAGTGATCCTCCTGCCTCAGCCTCCCAAGTAGCTGGGACCACAGTCACCTGCCAGCATGCCCACCTAATTTTTTGTATTTTTGTTAGAGGTGGGGTTTCCCTGTGTTGCCCAGGCTGGTCTCAAACTCCTCAGCTCAAATCCACCTGCCTCAGCCTCTGAAAGTTTTGGAATTACAGGTATGAGCCACAAAGTCTGGCCCAAAAGTTTCTATTTTAACTATTTTAAGTGCACAATTCACATTGTTGTACAACCACTACCACAATCTATTTCTAAAGTATTTTCACCACTCCAAACAGAAATTCTGTACCAATTAAAGAATAACTCTGCACTTGTCTCTCCCCCACAGACCCTGGTTACCTCTAATCTACTTTCTCTATAAATTTGCTTATTCTAAATATTTCATGTAAGTGGAATCATACGATATTTGTCCTTTTATGTCTGGCTTATTTCATTCAGCATAATGTCTTCAAGGTTCATCGATGTCATAATGTTTATCATAATTTCCTTCCTTTTTATGGCTGAATAACATTTCATTGTATGTATAATATATGCCACAATTTGTTTACCCATCCATCCACTAATGGACATTTGAATTGTTTTCACCTTTTGGCTATTGTAAATAATGCAGCTATGAACATTGGCGTATCTGTTTTGAGTCCCTGTTTTCAATCCTTTGGGGCATATACCTAGGAATGGAACTGCTGGGTCATACAATAACTTTACGTTGAACTGTTTGAGGAACTGCCAAACTGTTTTGCACAACAGCTGCACCATTTTCCACTCCCACCAACAATGTATGTGGGTTCCAATTCTCCACTTGTCCATCAACACGTACCCCAAACCATGAATAACATGTATATTGAAAATATACCTTTACTTAGGTAGTTGGCCCTCTTCACTGTGGCTTATTTGAAACTAAATGTTGTATCCTTAATTGTACACACTTCAACTGTGAAATCTAGGGTGAAGAAACTGGAATGGATCTCAAGCTCCGGTGACAATACAGCAGAAAATGTTTGAAAGAAGTGGAGATGATTGAGGAAAGAGAGATTGGTGTCCTTTGACACCCTTTCATCAACTGAATTCCAATTTATTCTGGTGACAGCACCTACAGTCGTGATAGAAAGGTTAACATTTCACAGATCACTTGACTATGCTGCCCATAGCCATTGAAGCGAAGAGGTCAGCAGACTGGGAAGAAATGACACTATGCCACTCACATTCTGAGTGGTTCCTTTTAGCTGACTATTTTAGAACTTTTTGGGTGATACAATTTGGCCATTTCTCCCTATTTTTAAAGTGGTCAAGCAATTTAGGCATTTAAATGTTCTTCCATCTGTAAGAGGTTTAATCACTTAGCCCTACATTTTCAATTTTCTTGAATCAATTGAAGCCTTACAAAGTGTTTCTTTTAGCTAAGGTTGGGGAGGAGAACAAAAGCAGCTGAGTCAACCCTATTATTTGGGATCAGAGCTAGTGAGGTAAATTGGGCTGCCACCAAGGCTTTTTCCTGTGTCGTCTCAAAGTGTGGCCTGGGAACTACCTGCATCAGAAACACCTGGGGTGTTATATTAAAATAACTCACCCCAGAACTAGCATGATCAATCATCTGGGGTTTCCCAGGACTGAGGGGTTCCCGTGGACACTAGACTTTAAGCGATAAAACTGGAAAAGTCTTGAACAAACCAGAATGGGTGGTCACCCTACTTCAGATCTTCTAAATAAGCATCACTGCTTTTGTATAAAAACTTAAGTTTCAGAACCACTACAGTGGCGAAAGCACTCCATCTTCACTTCCCACTGAACATCACCGCCAACCTACCATCCACTCCCCTGGCTGCCCCCAGCCTGCAGCTCATTCTGGAACTACTTTGTCTAACTCCTTTAACTGTTATTTTCTTCCATTATTACACATAGGCAGCTCTCTCCCTTCATTTGGAGGGCAGTGCTTTTAAGGCTATGCCCTAAAATATAGTCAAACAAGTAACAGACTCATGGTTGCTCATGTCTATGTGCTAGGAAAAATGAAGGTCTGAAGAAGTATGTTTCTTCATTTATTCATTTCATGAACATTTATTGAGCTCCTTTCTGTATACCATAAGCTGCTCAGAGCGAAAAAGAGCCTAAGATTAGGTGTGAACATAGACATGCATGTAGAAACATGTCTGGCATGTTTCAGCATATAGATGGAGAAATACCCAATTTCCAAGAGCTATGACTATTTGAGAATATTCATTAATTCAGCAAATATTTACTGAGGACCTTTTATGTGCCAGCACTGTGCTAGGCACTGGGATACTATAGTGAGCAAGACAGTCAAGGTTCCTGCTCTCATGGAGCTCACATTCTAGTGTAGAAAGACAGGTAAACACAAACAAATATATAATGACAGGTGCTCTAATAAGTGCCTTAAAAAATAAAGATAGGGTGGCGTGTTTGAAATGAACAATCTACTTTTGGTTAGCTGGTAAAAGAGTGCCTCTCTGAAGAGGTGACATTTGGGCCAAGATATGAATCATAAAAATCCAGTCATTTGCATACCCAGGGGAGAAATGTTCTAGGCAGAAGGAATAGGTAGTGCCTGAGCCTAAAGGCAGGAAGGAGCTTGGCATGTTGAAAAAATGCTGACAAGGCTGGTGTGATGGGAAAGTCAGGAACAACGGGGAGAGTTGGGAGAGAGGAGGTTGGAGAGGTAGCCAGAGTTCAGATCATAGAGGCCTTGCAGGCCTGGGTCAGGGGCTTGGTTTTTATTCTTATTCTAAACACTTGTTCAGGGAAGATGTTGGAAGGTTTTAAGCAGATTTGCATTTTTAAAGATCTCTCTGATACTTTTGGAGAATAGAGTATAATAGAATGAGAGTGGAAGCAGAGAAACCAGTTACAAGACTATTGCCAGGAGACAATGTGAGTGTGGTGGCTTAAAGTAATTTGGTGGGGGAGCAGAACCAAGGACAATTCTGTATGTATTTTGGAGTTAGGGCCACCATGTTTTGGTGATGGTTTGGATGTAGGCTAGAAAAGAGAAGGTTCAAAGGTATTCCCAAGTTTCTTAACTTGGGTGAATGATGGGATTCTTTACTAAAATGGGGAAGATTCAAGGAGAAGGGGCTTGCAAGGGGTGGGAGGGGGCGATCAAGTACCACAAATAGAGGCATCACATAGTCAGATATACAAGTCTCAAGTTCTGGGGGATGTCAGAATCAGAGATAGTAATTAATTTGGGGGGTCAACATAGCACATAGGTAATATTTAAAGCCTTGGGACTGCATGACATTATACAGGGTGAAAATGTAATGGAAACGAGGAGGAGGTTCCTGTTCTGAGCCCCGGCACTCCAACATTTAGAAATCAAGCAGAGGACAAGGAACTAGCAAAAGAGATGGAGGAGCCAGTGAGGTAGAAGATAAACCAGGAGGACAATCTAGTGCCACCGAAGCCAAGAGAGGACAAAAAGGAGGATCAAGAAAGAGAATACTATTATTCCCACTTTGCAGATAAGGAAATTGAGGCATGGGTGTGTAATTGGCTTGCCCAAGGTCACATAGCTAGTAATGGAAGAGCAGAAAGTGAAATTCAAGCAATTTGACTTCAGAGTCTGTGCTTCTAAACACTACCTCAGTGAGTGGCTCTCAAACTTCAGTGTTCATCAGTCATCTGTAGAGCTTGTTAAAACACAGATTTCTGGGCCCTACCTCTAGAGTTTCTTATTCAGAAGGTTTGAGGTAAGGCCCAAGATTTTGCATCTTGAACAAACTCCTAGGTGATGCTGATGCTGCTGGTCTAGAAACTGCACTGTGAGAATTACTGTCCTACCATATACTACCTTTTCTGTGGGGGGAAAAAAAAGGCTTGTGATAATATTGTTGATATTGTTTGCTTTTTTCAATGGGCTTTGAAAGATTCTCCCATCCTATCCAGAATTTTCTGAGTAAAGAAACCACATTTCTGACTAGTTGAGCTCTAGGGCCTGAAGGATATGGTTGGAACTGGGAAGAAAAAAAAAAAACAAATGGATAAGCCTATAAGCTCCTTGTTGTTTTTCCCACATCTATGGTGGCCCATATGGGCCATTACTAATACCACTCAAGGGCTAAGAAGGCAAGAAAAGTTTGCACTGTATTCTAGGCTTAGGAGCCAAATAAGGGTGAGACTGAACCTTCAGATATGTCTTGTTAATAACCATATTCCTCTACTATTCTGTCCATAGTCTTTTGTTTTAGCTTTACAAAGGCACCAGGTAGCAACAGCGTGCAAGGCACTGGCAGACAGAAGACTGAAGCAATGACTCCTAGACTTAGATATCTAAATAGCCCATGGGCGTAAATCTGGACATGCCGTAAGGTCTAAGGGAAGTAAGACCAAGAGTAATAGAATAATAATCAATTACTTTCTGTATGCTAGGCACTTGACATACATTATCTCATTTAATCCTCACAACAGCCTGTGAGATAGATACTATTTTATTCCCATTTTACAGGTGAGGAATCACTCAACCTAAGGCCACAGCTAATAAATGGCAAGCCCTTGTTTCAAACCTAGTTCTGTCAAATTCCAAAGCTCTTATTCCTAACCAACACTCTCAAAAATGACTGGAATACAAGACTTTTCTAGGCTACTTTCTGGTAGATAAGATGCATAAGCGTGGCATAATTTAAAGAAGGCTTACCCTACAAAATGAAGCGAGGCTGCCAGATCAGATTGAAATAGGCTGTCCATGCAATGGCCTGGGCCAGTGTTGTCAACATTGTTGTTATGTTGAAGTTACCAGATTTGAAAAACAGCCAACCATTAAGAATACTACAGATAAGAATAACTGTGTGAGATGAGAGACATGAGAAGATGACCAAAAAACACTGTGTGCGATGCACATAACACACAGTTGCAAATTGGGAGAAACTGAATACCTATAGACATTTAAATGAATATATTAATGGACAAAAGGTTAGTGCTAAAGAGGGGACATCTGGGGAAGCAAGTAAATTAAATTCCTCTATTAAATAAGACTTCTCATTGGAGAATCCTGGAGTTGAGAAACTTCTTTTTTCTTTCTTTATTATTTTTTGTTTGTTTGTTTTTCTCTGACTTCTTTTTAAATTTTTCTTTCCTCCCTTGCACACTTTTCCCAATTTTTCCAAATGGTAACATCTTGCAAAACTACAGTATGCTACCACAACCAGGATCTTTACATTGATATAATCCAGCTATTTTATTCAGATTTCCCTGATTTTACTTGTACTGATTGTCTGTGTTGTGTGTTACATTCTACACAATTTTGTCACCCATGTAGGTTCACATATCCACCATCACAATCAAGATACTCAACAGTTGGAACATCACAAAGATTCCTCATGTTGCTTTTTATAGCCAAACTTCACTCTACCTCACATTATGTCTAGTCCCTGGCCCCTGGCAACCACAACTCTCTTCTCCATCTCTGTATTTTTGTCATTGCAATAATGTTATACGAATGGAATCATAGAGCATGCAAACTTTTTGTCACTCTAGTTTTTTTCACTCAGCATAATTTCCCTGGAGATTTATTTAGGTTGCTGTGTGTATCAGTAGTTCTTTTTTTTTTTTTTTAATTGCAGAGTGGTATTCCATAGTATGGATATATCATAGTTTGTTTCACCATTCATCTCTTGAAGGGTTTCCAGTCTTTCGCTTGTCTTAGTCAGTTGAGGCTGCTGTACCATAGATTCGGTGGCTTATAAACAACAAAAATTTATTTCTCACAATTCTTGAGACTGGAAATCTGAGATCAGGCTGTCAGCATTATGGGGTTCTGGTGAGGGCTATCCTGCAGGTTGCAGGCTGCTGATTTTATTGTATCCCCATATGCCAGAAGGAGGGCAGAGAGCTCTCTGAGGTCTTTTACATAAGGCATTAATTACATTATTAAGGGCTCTACCCTCATGATCTAATTATCTCCCAAAGGCCCCACTTCCTAATACCATCACTTTCGGGGTTAGAATTTTAACATATAAATTTGGAGGGGGAGATAGGAGAACACAAATGTGTTCCATAACATGGCTATTATGAAAAAACTTGCTATGAACATTTGTGTACATCTTTCTGTGTAATTATAGTTTAATTTCCCTGGATTAAATGCCCAGGAGTGAAATTGCTGGGTGATATGGCACTTGCGTTTTTAGTTTTTTCATGAAACTGGCAAAATTTTTCTAGAGTGGCTATGCCATTTTATATATTCACCAGCAATGAATGAGTGATCCAGTTTCTCCATATCCCTACTAGCATTTGGTGGTGTCACTATCTTTTGTGCTAGTCATTTTGAGAAGTATGTAGTGGTGTTAATCTTTTATTTTTAGAAGAGGTAAACTAGAGAGGAGAAACTATTTTGAATTCCTTGGAAATAAGAACTCCTATTGTTTCAGTTTAAGCTCCTCCTAACTGGTTTTGCCTGGAAAGCTGTTTTGAACTTTTGCACTAAAAAATCTTCTCCATTTATCTGGGAGCCAATTTCCCTAAAGCCACAAAGCAATTATCACTCTTCTTCCATGCCTAAAGAAAAGCTGAGATAGCTTTGGATTCAATTGAGGAAGCAGAAGAGCCAATGCACAGAAGAGATATAAAGAGATAATTTACGTGACAATATTTGCAAATAATAACTTTTCCATTTTGTTCTATCATCCCCTTTGAAGGGAACAGCAGTCCAACTTAAATATCTGAGGAGAGAATTGAGTCATAAAGGTGATATAATGAGAGTTGATTATGCACATCTACTCCCAACTTTGTGTTATGTGATCTTACATTGTTATCTTGAAATCTGCCATGGTGGGAATGAGGCAGGAGAATAGGGTCTGGAGCCAGGGAACCTAGGGCCATTTGCCCCCGACTTCCTAGAACTAAATTGAAAGGAAAACCCTAACTTTCCATGCCTAAGTAACAAAAGGACTAGAGGCTACTCCCTCCGCAAACTCCCACCTTTTCTGTTGGGCAGATTAGAAGTTCAAAGTACCTCTGATTGGTTGCTTTTGCAACCAGACGTTTGCATAGGAGTGTAACTGTGTAACTTCACTCCAGCCTCTGATTTGTTGCTGTCTACAACCAATCAGACTGATTGCACGCCATATCTTCATTTGCATAGAAGTGCAACTTCATAACTTCCCTTTAGCCTCTGATTGGTTGCTTGTGCAACCGATCAGATGTTTGCACAGTAGTGTGATCTTTGTAGCTTCACTTCAGCCTCTGATTGGTTGCTGTCCACAACCAATCAGACTGATTGCAGGCTGCCACTTCATTTACATAAGGTGAATACCAAGAGGCCAATGGGAAACATCTAGGGGGTATTTGGATCTGAGAAGATTCAGTATCTGGGGGCCCTTGATCTGCTGCTCTGCCACTCCCACACTGTGGAATGTACTTTCATTTTTTTTTTTTACACCGAGTCTAGTTCTATCACCCAGGCTAGAGTGCAGTAGCATTATCTCTGCTCGCTGCAACCTCGCCTCCCAGGTTCAAGCAATTCTACTGCCTCAGCCTCCTGAGTAGCTGGGATTACAGGCACCCAGCACCATGCCTGGCTAATTTTTTGGTAGAGATGGGGTTTCACCATGTTGGCCAGGCTGTTCTTGAACTCCTGACCTTAAGAGATCCACCCACCTTGGCCTCCCAAAGTGCTGGGATTACAGGAATGAGCCACCACACCCAGCCTGTATGCCTGTACTTTCATTTTTAACAAATCCCTGCTTTCGTTCTTTCTTTGCTTCATTCCTTGATTCTTTCCTTGCTTTGCTGCATGTTTTGTCCTATTCTTTTTGAGAGAGTCTCACTCTGTCACCAGGCTGGAGTGAAGTGGCACCATCTTGGCTCCTGCAACCTCCACCTCCTGCCTCAGCCTCCCGAGTAGCTGGGACTACAGATGGGTGCCACAACACCCAGCTAATTTTTGTATTTTTAGTAGAGATGGAGTTTCACCATGTTGGCCAGGATGGTCTTGATCTCTTGACCTGGTGATCTGCCCGCCTAGGCCTCCCAAAGTGCTGTGATTACAGGTGTGATTGTCCAGTTCTTTGTTCGAAATGCCAAGAACCTGGACGACTTGTAGTCAAGAACTGTACTCCTCTAGTTGTAACAGGATTATTTACACCACAGAAAATGGCAAACACTACAAGTTATAGCATTTTTTAACCCAGGAAATTTGTTCATAAACATTTAATAGTTCACTTCCGTGAATTTCTTTCCAAAGCATATTCTCTATCATTAAGAAGGAGATTAGGAACTATCAACTGTGCACCTACTAAATTTGTTAGCTCATATAATTTTTGTAACAACTTGGTAAGATAGGTGTTATTCCACCCATATTGTAGATGAGGAAACTGAGACTCAAGACATTAAATGTATTTTATCAATGTTGTGTATGAAGTAAATGGCAGAGCCTAAATTAATTCTTGAGTCTAAGCTAAATACAAATCTTGTCTTTGCACTATACCACACTGGCTCTGTAGGGGAAAGGAAACATTAATGTCAGAAAGAAGCAGTGAGGCAAAACTTTAAAAATGTATTTCCTTGACTTTAGTTAAAAGTAAAGAAAGTTAATCAAAGAAAAAATAGTCTGTCCTTGGCATCGTATGGCACATTAGCTTGTATTTACATGTATATAGTCCACCTGTAGTGGACATAGTAACTGTGGTTTTTGTCTTCCACATACACTTTCCTACTTCCTTTTTTCTGGTTCTGCTGTAGAACACTTCCTTCTTTCAGTGTGACCCTAATTAAGCTATAAATCACAGTGCTCTGGCCTCTCCCAACCACAGGTGTGGCCAGGTCCATTACGATCTTCTCTAGGAAATTTCTACTGAAGCTAGAGGAAAAGAGATTCTTTATTTATTTATTTATTTTCCTGTTTGCCTTGCTTACCCTGGACATTGTGAATCTGGGGCTGAAACAGCATCACAGAATTCTGCCTGTCTTGACTCTATTCTTTTCACATGGCGGATGAGACGCCTTCCTACAGTCCCAAAATACTCCATACACTTCCCAGTTATGTGAGCCAATAAAATACCCTTCCCCCATCTCTGTATGTGTGTGTGTGTGTGTGTGTGTGTGTGAATAAACTAGTCTGAGTTGAGTTTACATCATTTGTAATCAAGAGTTCTAGCTCCTTTATGACTACTTTACCTCATTATTCTTTTCTTCCTACAAGTTCTTACAACACTTATTTATAACAACTCCGTTCAATAGATACTATGAACCATATATATATAATTTTAATTTTTATAGTGACCATATTTTTTAATTTTATAGTGACCATTTCTTTTAAAGAAATAGGTGAAATAAATTTAATAACATATCTACTTAACCCAATATATTTTTTAAAGTATCACTGAACATATAATAAATATAAAAATTCTTAATAAAATATTTCTACATTTTTTTCTTTGTCCTAAGTCTGAAATCTGGTGTGTATTTTACATTTATAACTCATCTCAATTCTAATTAGTCCCTTTTCAGGTATTGTTAAAGGAAAATATTATTTAATGACACTGCTTAAAGCATGGTAAGGAAGACTTTATTCAGGATCATCATGATAGATAGGGACCACAATAATGGGATTTTGCAGTAGGAGAGAGAGATTGGGCTCACACTGAAAACAGCACGGACTACTGAATTTTATAGCCAAGGAGCTTGGTGGCGGTCAGTGGATGGAAAATTATTACTAAGAGGAAATTTCAGGGGTAAAGGGGATCCTGGCTAAACCAACCTAACAGAATTCTTGCTGAAGGCAGGCCAGGGTGATCAGACATCACCTGGGGGCTGGTGGAGGAGAAGGATGATAGGGAGTCTTGCTAAACAGACTTAGCAGGGTCCTTTGCTAAAATTGGATTTTGTAGGGAAGTGCACAAATGGACTTAGGAGAAGGTTCAGGAACCTGACTAAAGTTGGCCAACCATAATCTTTGTCAGTACTCAATAGCCACGTGTGGCTAGTGGCTACAGTACTGGACAACACAGATTTGTACTATACATATAGGCATATAATAATAAACACATCATCATGTGTTACTACTTGAATGTTTAATGTGTAAATGCCTAATCTTCCCACTTAACATATAATCTCCTTCAGAACAGAAATCTTGCCTTAAAATTCTTTCGTGGCCCTCAAATTTTAGCATGGTGCCACACTAGTGGTAGGTAATACTATGAATAAGTGACTTCAGTTACCTTATTCAATGAGCAGAGGATTGTAATTCACACATTAGTAAAGAAATATGGCTGATCAGAAGAAACATATTGCAAGTCCACAGAAGAAATGTCATATATCTGCATATGACTGTAGTAATGTGTATTTCTGAGAGCAAACTATCACTATCACAGTCTAGGCAGAGGAGACAAGGACCAAAGTGATAATAATGTGTTATGATTCTCAAATGAAAAGTGCTAAATTCAAAATGTAAAACTAGTATCCTTTCCCAGTACTATTTTATATTGCAAATAAGAATACTAAAATGCAGGATCAGTGGTTCTACCTCTGGTAATATGTAATCAGCAAAGAATTAACATCTGAGCACAGAGAGAGGCTCTTTCCTTTGCCCTTGTATATAGCCACTTCTTTTTTTTTAATGGCAGGTGGACGGTGAGGGGTGGAAGGGTGAGGAAAAGGGTGAGAGAAACATAAGAATCATCTTACAAGCTTTTCCCACAAGTATATATTCACCATCTTCACCCCAATATGTACACATAATTCCCTCTGATATAATATCAATGTCTCATCAGAGTCCCAAAGGGAGTTCCAGATATCAAGAAATTTTACTGGACTTCCCCCAAAGCCCACATACCCATTCAGCTTCTGAGGGGCTTCAGATCAGTTGGTCATTCATCCTTTCATTCATTAATGTATCAGGTGTATATTACATACCAGGCACAATAAGGACAAAAGACACAATCTTTTCTTTTAAAGTTCAATCTAGTGTGAGTGTAGTGGCGGGGTGAGGTGGCAATAATGGCTGGAGGATTCCTAACTCTCAGGATACAGGAGAGACACTATAGAAGGAGTATGTACAAAGTGCTACCACGGAATTCTATACAGCAGTTGTAAGAATGAAATGTATTCATGGAAAAGTCTCCATGCATATTATTTAAGGCAGTGATTCTCAAAGTATGGTCCCTGGACCAGCAGCTTCAGCTCATCTGAGAACTTTAAAAAAAATGCAAATTCTTAGGTCCCACCCCAGACCTACTGTATCAGAAACTGTGGAGGTGGAAACAAGAAAATTGTGCTTTAACAAGTCTCCTAGGTGTTTCTGATGCATGCTAATGTTTGAGAACCTCTGGTTTAGAAGGAAAAGAAGTTGCCATATGAAATGTACAGCATGATAGTATTTATTTTAAAATACTACATGTTTAGGCTAGGCACAGTGGCTTATGCCTGTAATCCCAGCACTTTAGGAGGCTGAGGGGGGCGGATCACTTGAGGTCAGGAGTTCAAGACCAGCCTGACCAACGTGGTGAAACTCCATCTCTACTAAATTAGCTGGGTGTGGTGGCGTGCACCTGTAACCCCAGCTACTTGGAAGGCTGAGACATGAGAATCTCTTGAACCCGAGAAGCAGAGGTTACAGCGAGCCAAGATCGCACCAGTGCACTCCAGTCTGGACTATAGAGTAGGACTCTGTCAAAAACAAACACACACAAAAAACCTACATGTTTCATATATATTTGCATTGCATATGCATAGAGAAAGTCTAAAAGGAGGTATATTAAATTAATAACAGGAGTTACCTCTGGAGAGGGTACTAGGATGGCAGGGCCAGGGTATTAGGCAAGTGCACTAGAAATGCAAAAGAAAGAAACATTAAATCTTCCCAGAGGAGGCAGCCTTTGAACCAGAATTTGGGGCTGGCCTACTCCTTGCTCTCCATGCATCCCTATGAATCTCTCATATGTAGTACATAGCTCAAATTCTCATATTCTTGTCCTTCCAGGTGAAGGAGACATTCCTAGAGAAGCTGCAATTTGATTTCTGAAATAGTAGGATGGACCGCCTTTCTCCTCAAACCTCAAGCCTCACAGAAATGACTAAGCTGAGATCATGAGTTGAAGATTGAAAAGTCTTGGAAAGAGAAAGTGAGTGACTGGCCTTCCAAGAGAAAGAAACTGCCCTCCACCTCATGTTTTAACAGTAATGTTGATCTGAGCAGCATATTAGGGTGGACGAAAAGCATGAAGCAAAGATCATTATTGATTCACCCTGAGCCAGGCTCATTCAAATTCCAGATGGAAAAGCCCTAGAGAGCCATCCATGTCCTTGTCTTCCAGAAAGCCATGCCCTTTAGAAGGCCCAGCCTGCATTCTATTGACCTACTCCCTTTCACAGTCTGTTTTGGATCTTTTTAGCTGAACAGACTGGTGAGAGGTGACAGAGGAAAAATAACAATGGTAAGACTCACCCCAGAGCCCCTAGCATAACATGGCCTTTTCAAGTTATAAAGATAAATAACTCTCTAAGCAGCATTCTGGGGGAGTTTGTTTCCAGTAAAGTGAATTTGAAGAGAGAGAAAAAAATAGTCACATTAACCTCTGACACAGCTTTCCAGGCAAAAGCTTTCATAACTAAGGACCAATAATATGTTGGCAGGAAGCAGCCCTGTAGAATAGGCCAGGTTGCCCTATATAATCAAGAGGGGTAAGGAAACTAACAGGCTGAGGAAGTATCCCTATCATTAATGATCACTTTCTGACAGCCTGGATACTGTAGGGGTGGGCTGATGTGTCCCAGAGATAACCGACTTGATAGGCTGTAGAGGAATGGGCAAGTGCGAAGTTTCTGCTGCTTTCTGCAAAGTCTGAGATAGAGAAGCAACACTTAATATGCTGGGAAGTTTGATTTTGAATCCAGGATTGTTTGAGCTAAAAGAGCTTCTAGAGCTTTTGATATAGCAACAAGTCCCTCTGGATTAACAGAGAACAGTAGGACTTGAAGACAGAATGGGTTCTGTTTGAAAGATGATTCTTTCCATTTGGGCTAAGAATCTTGCTTTGTCTGTTTTGAGTCTTATATAGGACGCTTGCCCTCTGTTGAAGTATGTGAAAGCTTGTAGCTGAGCTCAGAGAACTAATGATTACTCAAATCATTTGCATTGACATAGAGTTGCTGGAAGAATTCCATCTATTTTTTGAGATATAAGTTTTTATAATTAAAAAAAAATTTAAATATTTATTGGATACCTTCTATATGCATAGCTCTGTGTTGAGAGCTATAAAAAACACAATGAACAACATGCCAAACACACTCTCAAGGAGGTTATGGTACAATTAGGGAGGGGCAGTGAATGATGAGTTGGCATCCATGAAAAGTTAACAGTACAATGGAACAAGAGTGATTTAAAATTTAATACCACATTTGTGACACAGCAAAGAGTCAGGTTAATGATGAATAAATCTTTGTTCATTGGACAAATCAAGAAAGCTTTAGGGAAAGTAGGAAATTAAGTGTGGTCTTATAAGCAAAAAGTACCCTGGGCTTTTTGGGTGCATGTTTGGGAGGCTTTCTGTGGAGCTAAGTTATAAGTGGTGGCCACTGGTGATTGACCTAGGACAAAATTATGAAGTAAGAAGCTGTTTATCCTGCCTTCTCATCCTCCCCTGGCCCTAGGCGGGGTGCTAATACTGTTCAGGTTGCATAGAAGATAAGGAATGGCACCAAAGTTGTTGTCCTCTACTTAATCCAGTTGACCTGTTCTGTGTCTCATTTTTCTTAGGTCTACCTTCTCCCTAGAAACCAATTAGAGCAAATGTGATAATAATCCATAATGGTTTAGCATGACTTACTGTGCTAGACTGCACTGTTTAATTTTCACAAGAACCTGATGAGATAAGTTATATTCTTCCTACTTATTAGATGAGTACACTGAGGCTAGAGGGGCAAAGTAAATTGAACAAGTCAAATAAAGGCACCGGGATTTAGGCCCAGGCTTGTCATATGATACCATTATTTCAATGACTTATCCAACCCAAAAAAATACATCCACTTACAGATTTGTGATTCTCTTTCAAAATTAAGGATTCAGGTAATAACAATTAAAATGTCAGAGTAAGAAGCCCCAAAAGCCCATATCGCCACAAAAACAGTGAATACATGGACAAAAGCTAACATTAACTTTACTGGAGCTCTGAAAACTAATCAAAGGTATATAGCAACCAGGCCAATGTTTAATCAAGATGAAGGTGGCTGAATCCTGGAAGGAGAGCTTTGTGGCAATTTTGTTCACTAACCTAACCACTAAGCTAACTTAACTGAGACTTTAATCACCATAAACAATAAAGAATATAAACTTTACAAAATTAGTTTAGAAAAGTCACTAAACAAACAAGAGCAACCACAACAAGCAGCAACAACAAGCCATGAGAATAAGAGACAACATGATTTCCAGAGCTGCCATATCATATCTAAAAAGTGCAGTTTTCAAAAAAAATTACAAGGCATGCAAAGAAACAAGACAGTAGGGCTCATACACAAGAAAAAAAAATAATAGAAACTGTTCCTGTGGAATCCCCAACATTGTACTTACCAGAAAAAAAACTTGAAGTCAACTCTTTTAAATATATTCAGAGATAAAATAAACAATATAAAAATCAAAGAAGCCATGATATGATGTCTAGCAAATAGACAATATGAATAAAAGATAGAAATTATAAAAAGGAACCAAACAGGAATTCTCAGGTTAAAAAATACAATAACTGAAATTTTACAAATCACTAGAGGTGTTTAACAGCATATCTAAACAGGAGGAAGAAAGAATAAGTGAATTTGAATATGGGACAGTTAAAACTATCCAGTCTGAGGAACAGAAAGAAAAAAAGAATGAAGAGAAATGATCAGTGCCTCAGAGACCTTTGTAACACCATCAAGGATATCAACAATGCGTAACAGTAGTCCCAGAAGGACCTAAGAGAAAACAGGACCAGAAAAAATATTTGAAGAAATAATGGCCTAAAACTTTCTAAATACAATGAAAGTCATGAATCTGCATGTCAAGCTGAAGAACTCTGAGAAGGAGAAATTCAGCAATCAAAAAACTAAGACACATTATAAACAAGCTGTCAAAAGGTAAAGATAATTTTGAAAGCAGCAAAAGAGAAGCGAATCATCACATACAAGGGATCCTCAAGATTAACAGCTCATTTTTTCATCAGAAACCACAGAGGCTAGAAGGCAGTGGGATGGCATACTCAAAGTGCTGAAAAGTAAAAGATTATCAACCAACACTTCTATATATGACAAAGCTATCCTTCAAAAAAGAGAAAAATTAAGATATTCCCAGATAAACAAAATCTTAGGAGTGCCATTGTAAGTCAGACAGGAAATCTAGAGATAGTTGGGAGCTCAAACAGTAGGTAGGAAGCTAAAGAGAGTGGTGGGGGAGACACTGGGGGCTATGCTTTGATTAAGGTCCATGGATATTATTCCTGAGGCTTTCCCATGGGAGTTCTCAATTGGCTTGTTTAAAGAAAACACAAGCAAAGGGGGGAACTTATTTGTATGACTCAGGTATTAACCATTAGGTTTTTTATCATGGTTAGCAGCTGTGGGATGTGCTGGGTTTGGGGTCAGTGAGATGAGGAAAAAGCAGCCTGTATCATAAACAACCACATAGGGAAGTTATTACTAGACCAAAGATGACTAGGTATGATTGGGTTTCAAACAACTTGTGTCAGGGCTAAAAATGGATGCCGAGGAAGCAACAATATTAAACAAACTTATGACAACAACCATGAGATTATTTTCCCCCAGGATGGAGGTAGAGGAGTAGAGTGTTCTTTCAGTGTTGCAGGCTTTCAGCACACTGTTTTAGGGAAAAGGGTTGGACAGCTTACCTCCAAGTCACCATGGCTCTGCAAGATTGAAAGAAGGTGCACAACACTGAAACTCTTTCCCCAGGAGGGGACGGAGAGGAGTAGAGTGTGCACATCCATAGAAAATGTTTGAGCGGCTCCCAGGATCTCTAGTCAGGCTGATTAGTGAAGATCTTCCTGTATCAAAGTCAGTCCATAAAGACAGGGAGAGGTGGATGTTTCTTCAAATATACAGACACCAATGCAAAGCACAATGAACATGATGTATCAGGAAATCATGCCACAACTAAAGAAAAAATAAATCTCCCCTAACTGACCTAAAGAAACGTAGATCTACAAATTGCCTCACAAGAATTCAAAATAATCATCTCAAAGCAGCTCAGTGAGTTACAAGAGAAAACAAACAACTAAATAAAATTAGGAAAATAATACATGAGCAAAATGAAACTATCAATAAAGAGATTAAAACCATAAAAAATAAGCAAACAGAAATTCTGGAGATAAATAATACAATAACTAAACAAATTTTTAATAGAATGTCAACAGCATACTTAAGCAGAGGAAAGAATCAGCAAACTCAAAGAAAGATCAATTGAAACTACATAGTGAGAGGAACAATGACAACAAAAAGAATGAAAAGGATTGAAGAAAACCTAAATGACTTATTGGACACCATCAAGCAAACCAGTATAGGCAATAAAGGAGTTGAAGAAGAAGAGAGAAAGGGGCAGAAACCTTATGTGAAGAAATAAGGCTGAAAACTTTTCAAGTCTCAGGAGAGAGAAATAGGCACCGAGATTCATTAAGCTCAAGCATCCTCAAACAGAAGCTACCCAAACAAGATTACACTGGGACATATTATAATTAAATTATCAAAAGTCAAAGTCAAAGAAAGTATTTTTGAAAGTAGCAAGATAAAAGTGACTTGCCACTTACAAGAGAACTGCATGAGACTATCAGTGAATTTCTGAGCAGAAACCTTATAGGCCAGAAGAGAGCGGGGATAATATATTCAAAGTGCTGAGAGAGCAAAAACCCAACTGCTGAACAAGAATACTATATCTGATAAAACTGTCCTTCAAAAAATAAAGGAAAAATAAAGATTTTCCCAGACAAAAGCTGAAGGATTTCACCACCACTAGACTTCACCACTAGACTTGCCTTACAGGAAATGCAAAAGAGTTTATCAAGTTGAAATAAAAAGATGCTAAACAATGACACAAAAAGCATATAAAAGTATAAAACTCACTGGTAAAGGTAAATACATAGGCAAGTACAGAATACTGTAATGGTAGTATGAAAATAACTTAATTTTAGCATAAAAGTTAAAATAGTTATTGAATTATTAAGGATAACCTTACAAAAAATCTTAATGAATACATAATACAAAAGATGTAAATAATATGAAGTGGGGGTGAGTAAAATATAGTTTTTAAAATGTGTGCAGAAAGCAGAAGCTGGACCCCTTCCTTGACACCTTACACTAAAATTAACTCCAGATGGATTAAAGACTTAAACATAAGACCTAACACCATAAAAACCCTAGAAGAAAATCTAGGCAAAACCATTCAGGACATAGGCGTAGGCAAGGACTTCATGACCAAAACACCAAAAGCAGTGGCAACAAAAGCCAAAATAGACAAATGGGACCTAATCAAACTCCACAGCTTCTGCACAGCAAAAGAAACAGTCATTAGAGTGAATCGGAACCAACAGAATGGAAAAAATTTTTGCAGTCTACCCATCTGACAAAGGGCTGATAACCAGAATCTACAAAGAACTGAAACACATTTACAAGAAAAAACAAACAAGCCCATTCAAAAGTGGGCGAAGGATATGAACAGACATTTTACAAAAGAAGACATACATGAAGCCAACAAACATATGAAAAAATGCTCATCATCACTGCTCATTAGAGAAATGCAAATCAAAACTACATTGAGATACCATCTCACGCCAGTTAGAATGGCGATCATTAAAAAATCTGGAGACAACAGATGCTGGAGAGGATGTGGAGAAATAGGAACGCTTTTACACTGTTGGTGGGAGTGTAAATTAGTTCAACCATTGTGGAAGACGGTGTGGCGATTCCTCAAGGACCTAGAAATAGAAATTCCATTTGATCCAGCAATCCCATTACTGGGTATATATCCAAAAGACTATAAATCGTTCTACTATAAGGACACATGCACACGAATGTTCATTGCAGCACAGTTTACAATAGCAAAGACCTGGAACCAACCCAAATGCCCATCGATGATAGACTGGACAGGGAAAATGTGGCACATATACACCATGGAATATTATGCAGCCATCAAAAACGATGAGTTCGTGTCCTTTGTAGGGACATGGATGAACCTGGAAACCATCATTCTCAGCAAACTGACACAAGAACAGAAAATCAAACACCGCATGTTCTCACTCATAGGCAGGTGTTGAACAATGTGAACACATGGACACAGGGAGGGGAGTATCACACACTGGGGTCTGTCAGGGGAAAAGGGGAGGGATAGTGGGGGGTGGGGAGTTGGGGAGGGATAGCATGGGGAGAAATGCCAGATATAGGTGATGGGGAGGAAGGCAGCAAATCACACTGCCATGTGTGTACCTATGCAACAACTTCCATGTTCTTCACATGTACCCCCAAACCTAAAATGCAATAAAAAAAAAGAAAAAAAAAGAAATTGTTATTAGCTTAAAATAGACTTATAATTATAAGATGCTTTATGTAAGCCTTGTGGTAACCACAAAGAAAATACCTACAGAAGACACACAAAAGAGAAGTAGAAAGGAATGAAAACATATCACTACAAAAAATCAAGGAAACACAAAGGGAGACAGCAAGAGAGGAGAATAACTACAAGACAGATAGAAAAACAATTAACAAACTGCTGATAGAAGTCCTCCCTCTCTAATAATTACTTCTAAGTGTAAATTTATTAAATTTCCCATGGGAAAGACAGAGAGAGGAAGAATGTGTTTTTTAAAAAGATGCCATCATAAACTGTCTATAAGCAACTTATTTTAGATTTAAAGACACACATAGGATCTAAGCGGTAGAGATGGAAAGAGTATTTCATGCAAATGGTAAACAAAAGGACCAGGATGGCTATACTTAGATGAGACAAAGTAGACCTTAAATCAAACTGTCAAACTGACAAATAAGCACATTATATACTCATAAAATGACCAATATGTCAGGAATATATATGCACCCAACATTAGAGTAAGACACGTATAAAGCAAACATTCACAGAACTGAAGGAAGAAATATAGAGCAATACAATAATATTAGGAAACTTTAATATCCCACTTTCTATAACTGGACACAACATCCAGACAGAAGATCAATAAGAAAACAACTGACTTGACCAATACTATAGAGCAAATGGACCTAATAGACATATACGGAACATCCCATCCAAATAGGAGCAAAATACACATTCCTCAAATGTACAAAGAACGTTTTCTAGAATATATTATGTGCCAGGTCAAAAAACAAATCTTAAATTTAAGATGATTGTAATTATACCAACTCTCTTTCTCCTGACCACAGTGGGATAAGACTAAAAATCAATAAAAGAAGGAAAAGTGGAAAATTTACAAATATTTGGTAATTAAACAATGCACTCTTTAATAACCAGTTGGTCAAATAAAAAATCAAAATGGAACTAGACAATATCTTGAGACAAACGATAATGAAAGAAGCACAAATCACTACTAAAAGTTTACAATGATAAACTTCTACATTTAAAAAGAAGCAACATCACAAATAAGCAACCTAACTTTATATCTCAAGCAACTAAGAAAAAAATAAGAACAAATTAAGCCCAAAGATAGCAGAAGGAAGGAAATGAGAAAGATTACAGTAGAAATAAACAAAATAAAGAACAGAAAAATAATAGAAAAAATGAACAAAACTTAAAAGTTGGCTTTTTAAAAAGAAATACACAAAAGCTAGATTAAGAAAAAAGAAAGAAATCAAATAAAATTGGAAATGAAGAGGAGATGTTACAATACTGCATTGTGAGGCTAAAAATTTTAAGAGGGTGGGCCTCATGTTGTTACTATCACCAAAAAGGAAGGCATGAAGAAATTTGGGGGGATGATGAATATGTTTATTACCTTGATTGTGATGATAGTTTCATAGATAAATGCATAGGTCCAAACTCATCAAATTATATGCCTTAAATATTTGCAGTTTTTACACATCTATTATACCTCAATAATGTTGTTTATAAACCCAAAGCTAACATCATACTTAAGAGTGAAAGACAAAACTTTCACCCTAAAGTCAGGAACAACACAAGAATGTCTGCTCCACCACTCCTGTTCAATATTATACCAGAGGCTCTAGTCAGGGCCATTAGGCAAGAAAAAGAAATAAAAATCATACAGATTAGAAAGAAGGAGGTAAAACTATCTCTATTTGCAGATTACATGATCTTATATATAGAAAACCCTAAGAAAAATTTATACACAAAAGTTACTATTAGAGCTAATAAATTCAGCAAAGCATCAGGATACAAGATTTAACACACAAAAATCAGTTACATTTCTATACACTAGAAATGAACATACCTAAAAGCAAATGAAGAAAACAATTTAATTTATTAAAAAATCAAAAAAAGGATACTTAGAAATAAATTTAACCAAGGAGGTGTAAAACTTGTGAACCTGAAAACTAGCAAATTATTGTGGAAATTAAAGAATACCTATATAAATGGAAATGCATCTCATGGTCATGGATTGGAAGACTTAATATTATTAAAATGGCAATACTACTCAAAGGAATCTAAAGACTCATTGCAATCTCTGTAAAAATTACAATGCCTTTTTATAGGCATAAATAAACTTGCCCTAACATTCATATTGAATTGTAAAAGACTCCAGATAGTCAAAACAATCTTGAAAAAGAAGTGCAAAGTTGGAGGACTCGCCCTTCTATACTTTAAAATTTACTATAAAGCTACAGTAATCAAAACACTGTGGTACTGGCATAGGGATAGCTATATGGATCACTGGAATAGGACTTAGAGTTTGAGAAATAAACTCATATAACTACTGTCAATTGATTTACAACAGTGGAACTGATAACTCTTCAATGTGGAAAGAGCACCTTTTAACAAATGGTGCTGGGACAATCTGAGCATTCACATGCGAAAGAATGAAGCTGGACTCTTAACTCACACCATATTTATTATACTTCTTCAGAGAAATGCAACCAATAGGATGTATATATGTATATTTAGAAAAAGATTTATTATAAGGTGTTGATGATGCAATTATGGAAGCTAACAATTTCCAAGATCTGCAGGCTAAGTTAGGAATCTGGAGATCCAAGAGAGCCAATGATGTAGTTCCAGTCTGAGATCTGAAGGACTGAGAACCAGGAGAATTGATAGTGTAGGTTCGTTCTGAAGGCCAGCAGGCTTAAGACCCAGGAAGAGTCAATGTTTCAATTGAAGTACAAAGGCAGGTAAAAGCTGATCTCCCATTTCAAAGGCAAGTCAAGCAGGAGAATTTATCTTACTCAGGGGGAAGCCAGCTTTTTTCTATTTGGGTCTACAACTCACTGGATGAGATCCACTCACATTAGAGAGAGCAATCTGCAAAAAAAGAGAGAGAGAGAGAGAAAGAGAGAGCAATCTGCTTTACTCTGTCTGCTGATTTAAATGTTAATCTCATCCAAAAACATTTCAAATAACACCCAAAATAATGTTTGACCAAATATCTGGGTACTTTGCTACTCAGTCAAGTTGACTTATAAAATTACCATCACACTCATATAAAAATTAAATTAGAATGGCTCAAAGGCTTAAATGTAAGAGCTAAAACCATCAATCTCTTGGAAGAAAACTTAAGTGGAAAATTTTTAACCTTGGATGTGGTAATGGATTCTTTAATATGACATCAAAAGCACAAACAACAAAAGAAAAAAAAATAAATGAGACCTCATCAAAAATTAAAAACTCTTGAGCATCAAAAGACATTATCAAGAAAGCTAAAACATGACCCACTGGATGTAAAATATCTGACAATAAAGGTCCAGTATTCAAAATACGTAAAATAATGCTTACAACTCACCTACAAAAGACAACCCAATTTAAAAATGGGCAAAGGGTTTTAGTAGACATTTTAGTAGAAATTAGAAATATACTAATGACCAATAAGCACATAAAATCATTAGTAATTAGGCAAATGCAAAGCAAGAAGACAATGAGAGTACCATTTCACAGCCACTAGGATGGCTATAATTACTCTTAAAATTTTTATTTTATTTTAGGCCACATAAGGTGGCTCACGCCTGTAATCTAGCACTTTGGGAGGCCCAGGTGGGTGGATCATCTGAGGTCAGGAGTTTATGATCAGCCTGGCCAACTTGGTGAAACTCTGTCTCTACTAAAATACAAAAATTAGCTGGACATCGTGGCACTCACCTGTAACCCCAGCTACTCGGGAGGCATGAGAATCGCTTGAACCCAGGAGGCAGAGGTTGCAATGAGCCAGGATTGTGCCACTGCACTCCAGCCTGGGCAACAGAGTGAGACCCTGTTCTCAACAAAAAAATTATTTTATTTTATATTCAGGTGCACAATCCCGCTACTGGATATACTACCAGATTACATGTGCATGTTTGTTACCTGTGTATATTGTGTACTGGCGGGATTGGGTTTTTAGTGTACCCATTACCCAAATAGTTAACATTGTGCCCAATAGGTAATTTTTCAACTCTTTTCCCCCCCTCTTCCCTCTCCCATTTGAAGTCCCCAGTGTCTATTATTTTTATCTTTATGTCTATGTGTACCCACTGTTAGGCTCCCAGTTATAAGAGAGAACATACAGTATTTAATTTTCTGTTCCTGCATTAGTTCACTTAGGATAATGGCCTCCATTCCCATACATGTTGCTGCAAAGGACATGATTTCATTCTACTTTTTATGGCTGAATAGTGTTCCATGGTGTATACAAACCACATTTTCTTTATGCAGTCAACTGTTAATGGAAACTTCACTTGGTTTCATGATTGTACTATTGTGGATAGTACTGTGATGAACGCATGAGTACAGGTGTTTTTTTATATAACCATTTATTTATTTTCCTTTGGGTAGATACCGAGTAGTGGGATTGCTGGGTCCAACGGTAGTTCTATTGTTAGTTATTTGAGAAATCTTCATGCTATTTTCTGTAAAGGTCGAACTAATTTACATTCCCACTAGTAGTGTATAGGTGTTCCCCTCTTCTCCACATTCATGTCAACAACGTTTGTTTATTTTTCTACTTTTTAGTAAGAGCCATTCTCACTGCTATAAGATAATAAATCGTTGTGGTTTCAATTTACATTTCTGTGATTATTAGTGATGTTGAGCATTTTTAATTATTATTATACTTTAAGTTCTGGGGTTCATGAGCAGATCGTGCAGGATTGTTACATAGGTATACACATGCTATGATAATTTGCTGCATCTATCCCCCTTGTCATCTACATTAGGTATTTCTCCTAATGTTATCCCTCCCCCAATTCCCCCCACCCCCCTGCTATCCCTCCCCTAGTCCCCTCACCCCCGACAGGCCCCGGTGTATGATGTTCCCCTCCCCTGTGTCCATGTGTTTTCATTGTTCAACATCCACTTATGAGTGAGAACATGAGGTGTTTGGTTTTCTGTTCTTGTGTCAGTTTGCTGAGAATGATGGTTTCCAGATTCATCCATGTCCCTGCAAAGAATATGAACTCATCCTTTTTTATGACTGCATAGTATTCCATGGTGTATATGTGTTACATTTTCTTCAACCAGTCTATCATTGATGGGCATTTGGGTTGGTTCCAAGTCTTTGCTATTGTAAACAGTGCCGTAATGAACATATGTGTGCATGTGTCTTTATAATAGAACAATTTATAATCCTTTGGGTATATACCCAGTAATGGGATTGCTGGGTCAAATGGTATTTCTGTTTCTAGGTCCTTGAGAAATCACCACACTGTCTTTCACAATGGTTGGACTAATTTATACTCCCACCAAAAGTGTAAAATTTCCTATTTCTCCACATCCTCTCCAGCATCTGTTGTCTCCTGGTTTATTCTTTTATTTTTATTTTTGGCTTTTAAAAAGGTGGCTATTATTATTATTTTTTTTTATTGTACTTTGGGCTCTGTGGTACATGTGTACATCCTGCATCCTGCAGGATTGTTGCATAGGTACATACATGCCATGGTGGTTTGCTGTCTCCATCCTCCCCCGTTGCCTCCTGATTTTTTAATGATCGCCATTCTATCTCATATATCTGTTGACTGCTTGTATTTATTTTGAGAAATATCCATGTCCTTTGGATGGCTATAATTTTTTTAATGAAGTTACCAAGTGGATGTGGAGAAATTGGAATTCTCACACATCGCTAGTTAAAATATAAAATGAAAGTCAGTACAGTCACTGTGGAAAACAGTTGGATAATTCTTCAAAAAGTTAAACATACAATTACTATATGACCCAGCAATTTCAGTCTTAATTATATACCCAAGGGAAATAAAAATATGCACCCACACAAAAATTTGTGCATGGATGTTATAACAGTATTATTTTAATAGTCAAAAATGGAAACAGCCCAAATGTCCATCGATTGATGAATGGATAAATGAAATGTCCATATAGTGGAATATTATTTAGCCATAAAAAGGAATGAAATACTGATATATGCTACAACATCAATGAACATGAAAATCATTATGCTAAGTGAAAGAAGCCAGACACAAAAAGCCACATACTGCATGATTCTATTTATATAAAATGTCCGTAGGTAGTTATAGCAGCAGATTGGTGGTTGCAAGGGGCTGGAGGAAGTGGGGAAAGGGGAATAATCGTTCAGTTGTATGGATTCATTTGAGAGGTGATGAAAAATATTCTGGAATTAGTGCTGGTGGTTACACAACATTGGGAATGTACTCGAAACCACTATAGATAAAGTGGAGAATTTTATGTTATACAAATTTTTCAATAAAAAATTCAAAGATTTAGATAATTCTTACAGTCACTTGGACAAGATAATAGACTTTATGGGGAATCTTACACAATATGGAAAGGATGGAGCATCAGCACCAACGTACATCGATAATCTAGGACAGAGGTTGGTAATCTGCAGCCTACAGGCCGAATCTGGCCAGTAGCCTGTTTTTATAACGTCTGTAAGCTAAAAATGGTTTTTATATATTTCTTTAAGTGGTTAAAAGCAACAGAAACAAAGAAGATTTTGTGATGGAGACCTTTTGAGGGCAACAAAGACTAAAATATTTACTATCTGGCACTTTACTGAAAAAGATTATTGACCTTTATCTATGGTGATGATAAATGGTAAGCTCTTACATTTACAGCACACATTTCAGTTTACAAGGCACATCCATTTTTCTCTCAGCTGACTTTCAGAACAACCTTGTGAGGTAGATGAGGTGTTATTCCTCTACACAGAGAGGGAAACTTGGTGAGGTTAAGTCACTCATATTCTTGCTCTATCACTTGACATAACTCAGATGGTCTGAATGTGACTCAGTGTTTTGCCCCTATAGCCCACTGACTCTCTCAACACTTTGTAAGAACAAATAAAGGCTCTGTGAAAATGCAACATGATTTCGACTTACAGATCAACCCAAAGTTGAGAAAAGGGTCAAGAGAGCTTTGGCTAACTGTCGCTGGGATCGCTCCTTCAGCTTTATGTCTCCTCTGACAATGGTCATATATTTTTCTAAATGAAATGCCACCCACATTGAAGGGCTCAGGAACTGTCAGACAAAATCTTTCAAGTGTCATAGAGTTGGACAGTTTGCTATATTTCAAACACATCAGGTCAAACAATGTAATAAAAATTGACTCCTTTGTGATATGTCCCTTTATAGGAGCTGTGATATTCACTATTTCTCCTAATATCTTGCATCCAGCCTGCAGGTTTAGCTGTGTTATGGACAGCATATCATCCAATTGTTATCCTGTCTTCCCCACCAATTTACCAGGTGTCATATTTCCCTAGCCTGAAGTAGCTCTGCAATGTATGTTGGGAAAGTGGTGTGGGGGGAGGTTGCAACTGATTCAGATATTTCTTAATAGCCCATCATCTTGCCTTCTGTGCATAATAAAAAAGCCCTTGGCACCAGAGTGGCCAATCAGCAGCTTCAAACATGGGCTCCCCACCTTGAGGTCATTGTTCTCACCCTCCACTCTCCATCCCACATATTCCTGGCTTAATACAATTTCATAAACTGCTCATACCTAATCTGTAATCTTCTCCAGTCAATTTTGGATGATAGTCTCATATGGAGGGGAAGGAACACTGAATGCACTGTTGATTCAGGTGCTCAAGGGCTGTGAAGTAAATGGCTGCCCCTACCGGAGTGACTGTAATAGAATTGTGGGGGGATTTATAATTATATCCTTCCACACAATTCAGTTAATTAATCAGCTCTTCCCACACACTGCCATTAGGTTCCTCTCACTTGATAGGCCATTTTACTCACAGCATGGAACTCCTCCACTCAGTTTTCTTCCTGACCTCATCTTGGGGCTCCTTTTTACTCAGGGACCAGCATAATCTCTCCCCAGGGGCTCATTTCTAAACTTCACAAGTATTTCCCTTCTATAGGGCCCCCAGTTAGATGCCAAATTACTGGTTAAGGTCTTTGTGTCTTGAATTTAATCTTTGTGGATGGCCAAACACCCCTGGATTTTTAAGAAACAGCTTCAGTTTTCCCACCTAACATTTCAATTGCATCCATGGACTGGATGCTAGCTTAATTTTGTGTACCTATTGGGGAAGAATTTTAAACCCTTTCCTCACTTCCACTACTGGTCCCTGATCCCCTTGCCTGTAATACCCTGGATTTTAAGTGTCCTTTGGGGACAAACAACATCAATAGCCCCCTTCTTCTACCTAGGCAGCCTCAATACTTTGGACTTTTAATTTTCTTCTTTTACATGTGAAGACCTCATCTTATCAGCATCACTAGTACATCTGGCAGTCCATTCCCTTAGATTCCTAGCAGTTTGCAGCATCCATCTGGACCTCCTCCTTGCTGCCTTCTAAATCTCCTTTTTCTCTCTGGGCTCAACTCCCCATGTTTACTGTTCCTAGGCTATGTGTCCTAGGGCTGCCTTCCTTAGCCAATGCTCCTGCCTCTGTGGCAGACTTGGGATTGAAATGCTCTTCATGTTTCTGTCCTCTCAAAAGTCTCCCTAGTTGGTGATATTGTTCTGTTTTGCTTAGGATTCAGCAGAAGTGTGAAGCCTTGGTTCACTCTAAGCAAAAAGCATAACTCCTGACAGAGTATTCCAGTGGGACTGCATTCCAATATCTCTCCTAAGGTTTATTTAAGGAAAATTCCACATACAGAACCTCACAGGGTACATAGAATATGTTATGGTGGAATTGTAATTGCACCTATATTGCTACAAATCCTGTACTTGGCAGAGAGGAGCTGAGAATGAGACCTGGTTGCTATGTGTTTTCTCTTCAGTGATTTATCAAGAGGGGAAAATAGATGTTCTGTGGACTACTGCCTGCTTAGCCCTTTTCTCTTCTAAACTCCTGAATCTTAGGGAGATGAGGTGGAGTTTTCAGCACAGATTATTGACCACTAGAAGTGAGCTGAAAGCTAATTACAGCTTAATAATGAAAGTTTATTCTAGGCCATTTTGTGCACTACTCTTCGTTCCTTCTCGTCTTTTAAATATACAGCTGGGATAAATTCTGCATTCTTCAGCTTAAAGATCTTGTTCTGAAAAGGGTTATAGTTATTTTCATACTACTCATGAAAAAAAAAAAAGAAAGAAAAGGGGTATGGCTTCCAAGACCTGCCCAAACGGTCTGTAAATTAACTTTCTAGAGGATATACTAGAGTTTTAGTTGATTTTTCACTGTCTTGTGAATCAGTACATCATTAGACTGAGTGCTGCTGGAGTAGCAGAATTCAGTGATAGCTTTTGGTTTTGTGTTGCAGATGAGAATCTTTGTTTCTATATATAATTATCCTGTGACAGGCTAGTTATCTTTTAGAAATGTAAATCAAAACTCATCACTCTCTCGCTGAAAACCCTCCAGTGGCTTTCCATTGTACTTCGAAGAAATCCAAACAAATTTCCATGGCTTACAAAGCCCTATATGCCCTGGCCTCTGCCTACCTTTCTGATTTCATCTTGTACCGTGCCTCCAGCACTCACATATTCTTCAGCTCCACAAAAATGCCTTGTTTTATAACCACATATTTCTACCTCGGGGACTTTGCACCTGCTGCTCCTTCTGCCTGGTACACTCTGTCCCTACATCTTTACACAGCTGGCTCCTTCTCATCATTCAGCTCTCAGATCAAATGTTACTCTCTCAAAAAGTCTTTCCCTAACACTCAGCATCCCCCCAAAAACATTTTCCCTCAAGTCACTTACTTTTATGTCACCCTGTTTTATTTTCTTCACAATAGCTAATGCAATCTTAGAACTTATTTTAATTGCCTGTGTGCTTATCATCTGTCTCCCCCCAGTACAATGTAAGTTCTATGAAAGTACAGGTCTTCTGTGGTTTGCTCACTACTGTATCCCCAGCACTGAGCGTATAGTAGGTGCTCAATAAACATTTGTTAAATTAGTAAATGGAGGGCACAAGATGCTAGTTCCTAGCTCATCACCGTCAGCTTTGCTAAATGATTCATGATGATTTTCTGTCATACACCTTTTGGGACTATAGTTTTTGAAGTACAGCAGTTCCTGAATGTTTGGCTGTAGGACTTTGGATAATTCATTTATTCAAGCATTTACTGAGGGCCAGGCACTATGCTAAGCTCTGGGAATATGTAAATAAATAATACAATAGCCTCTGCACTCAATAATGTATAGTTTAGTGGGGGAAATGGGCATATAAATGACTGTAGTACAATGGGGTGTTACAAGTTTGAATTAGTGTTGTGGTAACACTGAGAAATGGTCCAACTCTTTGGTGTTGGAGCAGAGACGGCAGTGGTTAAAGGAAGGAATCTGATATAGTTTGGATGTGTGTCCCCACCAAATCTTATGTTGAATTTTAATCCCCAGTATTAGAGATGGGGCCTGGTAGGAGGTGACTGGATCATGGCGTTGGTTTTTCATGAATGGTTTAGTACCATCCTTTTGGTGCTGTCCTCATGGTAGGGAGTGAGTTCTCATGAGATCTGATCATTTAGAAGTATTTGGCGCCTCCCACTCTCTCACTCTTGTTCCTGCTCCCTTCATGTGAGATGCCTGCTCCCCCCTTTGCCTTCTGCCATGATTGGAAGCTTCCTGAGGTCTCCCTAGAAGCAGATGCCTCTGTGCTTCCTATACAGCCTACAGAACTGTGAGCCAACTAACCAAACCTCTTTTCTTATAAATTACCCTGTCTGAGGTATTTCTTTATGGCTGTGCAAGAATGACCTAAACAGAATCTTAGGGGAAGTGAGAGATACTTGAGCTGGATCTTGAAAAATGAATCCGTTTATTGAAAAACAAGGGCAGGAAAACAATCTAGCATTGTGGCATATGGGAAGAGAGAGAGCATGGACTATCCTGGGAATGGTAAACTCAAGAGTATGTTAGAACACAGAGTGATTACGGAAGATGAAGCTGGAAAAAACAAAGGCAGAAATCTGTGGAGTTGAAAGTAGTTCCCATCTCAACAGCAAGGGGACAGATTTATGATGCTCCCTATACACACTTTACCCCTCCCACAAAAAAGCAAATGCATTTGCCATCTGAGAGTTAAACTAGTAAAAAAAAGTCACATGTAGGAGATATGGTTAGATATCTGTGGAAATTAACCAAGAAGTTATCTGTAAATGTGTGGCTAAAATTTTTGGTAACACTCAAAACTCTGTTCAAGGTGATCTAGTACAAACCTTAAGGAGGCAGGACTGAAATTCAATTATAACTTTGTGAGTGGGGAACCAAATTAATTGTCTTATACACTACTTGGAGTGAATAGAAAGTAGTTGGCCAGCTAAATGCAAAGAAATGGCAGTTACCAGCCAAACTCCATCCAGGAGAACGATCTTGGCCAATTGAACCCAATATGATGGGTTCCTTGGCAAGGCTGGCCCTATAGTTGATGAGAGTGCTTCAAGTTGTCTAAGCTGAGAGATCATTCTTAAGATCAACTAACTCTCCTTGTGCTGATTTTATGCTCACCAAGCAATCTTTTGATAATTTATTTGGCTCCCTACACAACTTGCCTACAGGGAAAGAATTCACTGATCTGCCTACTCAAGCATTTTGGCCTTTTTAACAATTGTATTTCTTGTTGTAAATTAATATATTGGCATCCTGGCAAATATATATATATGTGTGTGTGTGTGTGTGTGTGTGTATACACATATATATGTGTATATATATACACACACACATATATATATTTATGGAGATATATATATATATATATATATATAAATGCCTGTATATCTATACATATGGGGGAAAATATATATATATATAATGCCTATATATCTATATATATGGGGGACAGATAGATACAAATATGGAAATACAAACATTTTTAAAAATCTGTATATATTAAACAGGCTTGTAAGCCTGCTTAAGTTGACTTTGTCTCTTTGAATATACTGTCTAGGCTCTGTTCTTCAGCCTCGCAGCTCAGGAAGCCAGTTTTGTTTCTACACAGAGAGTCCAGTCATCTCCTGCAAGAGTTTTGGAAGTAGCCAACTGGCATTCTCCAGGTGACAAAGGCCTCTGCATTGCTATGTCCTGCACTCCAAAGTTTATTCGTGGGACAGTGTTTGTTTTCAAATATGGCATTTGTATCGAGGGAGTTCAACTTGAGAGACAGTGAGCATTGCCATAAAAAAATGTGTGGACAGAAAATATTATTGTTTTTTTTCTCACTTTCAGTTCCCAAAAGGACCTGAGAAAAGGATTTGGAGAGAGGTGGCTTACTTGGGAGGTGATCTCAGGAAGCACAAGATGGAACTGGTGAAAATGAGACAAGGGAGGAAAGTTAACAGTGTGTTAATGAGAAGCTTACCCTGTGGGCAACTGGGACTCAGTCCTTCTGGAGGCTCTCTTAGAAACTGTGTGGAACAGTCGTAGAATCATCTCACTGGAGGATGAAGAGTCTGTGGTATTTATCCATGGCCTTCCATCCCCATTGATTGAAGGTTAGCTCCAGTGGCATCAACTGTTCTGCATTTCCAGGTTGCACCTGGCTGTAGCAAAGCAAGTTACCACTGGGCTTGAGGAAGCTCTGAAGCAAAGAAGAGAGACTAGCAACTTGGGATGATGCTGGAAACTATAGCTGCAGGTAAAATCAGTGGGCCAGGGGAACATGGGGTGGGGGATCATCAACAGTATTTGGTGCATTATTGGAAGTGAATATGATAGACCTGGAGACCCCAATAGACAAATGAGCAAAGGATATGAACTGGCAAATTGTGCACACAAAATTTAAATGCCCAACAATTACATTTTTAATTTAAACTTGATAGTAACCAATGTTTAGCAAACAGTAATTTTTTTAATTAATGAAAACCACGTTAATTAGGGTACACTAACCATGTTAATTAGAGTACACTCTTATTCACTACAGGTAGGATTGTAAGTTGGCACAACCTTCTGAGAAACAATTTTTCAATATAGCAAGCCATCAAAACGTGTTTTCAAATATTCAATGCCATTGAAGATGCTAATTATATAATATTAAGTTAAAAGCATAATATAAAACTATACATACAGCATGATCCCAACTACTTCTTCATCAGAGATGATATATATTGTAAGACTCTGATTTATTATAATAGCTTTGGTAGAAAAAAAACAGTATATTTAATATACCAAAATTTTATTCTGTTGATGGTAACATACATATATATCCATACAATTACATAACACTTTCTTCTTAAGTAACATTATGAAAAGCAAAGTCTAAGCTTTCTTCACATTCTAGACTCTAAAGATTCTTCTGAACTCCTTTTGATCATTGGCAGGGATGCAGCATGCTATGCTAACATGTGGCTGCTTTTCATAACCTCCGCTTGTGATAATGTGACAAGAAGATTATCAAAGCATGTAGAAGAATCCTGGGGGGTCATCCATATTTCCTATTTGTTTAAATTCATTGTTCATATTTTCTCCTTTTTGCTTTCTTTGTCTTGTTTTTCAGCTCAATTACATGAGCTAGAGATCTCTTGAAAGTCACCAAGAAGCTGTCGATAGATTTTCAGTGTCTGAGTGAGTCCCTCGCAATGCATGAAACGATCACACCAACCTTTCCTAGCTTTGAAATTTTTATGATCTGTTCCAAGAGATTTGGCAATTTCTACAGCCTTTAATTGCATTGTCTGGCGTGTGACAGGCAATCTTCTGCAGACACAATATTTTTTCATTTCAATGATGCATCATAGTGTAATTTTTAGAAGACATTTTAAGTAACAATTAAGGAGAAAGCCAAATTTAAGTTAAAAATTTAACCATGATGGTTCTACCAATGCAAATAACTTAATTGAACTGACAATATGTTGTACAGATACCCTCTCAGTACAGCTACGTCTGCATACTCATAAGCAATAACAACAATATCACAGTAGATTCCTCTGCCTGGCAATTCTCAAGTCGTTTTGACATCATTATAAGATGCATTCTGATTTCAGAAATGAAGCATATGTGTATTAGAATGCAGGAAATACGGTATAAAATATGTACACATACAGGTATATAGACACAGAAAGAAGACAAAAAGGAAATTCACCACAATGTTTACAGCAGTTATCTCTGAGTGGTGAAACTGCAGGTTATATATTTTTTTGCTTATGTTCAGTTTCTAAGTATCTGCAATAAGCTGGTATTGCTGTTAAATTGTGAAAAATAATCAATGTTTATAAGGGACTGCTCTTTGTATTTTGAAAGCTGTTACTCCTTATTGAGAGAAAAGAGGTTGGAACAGAGAAAAACAAGGTTGAATCTGAGTCTATTCGATACTTGGAGGATCATAATAATCTTTGGATCTTCATGGCCCAACAGATCAAATAACCAAGTACTCTCAACTCAGGGATTACTTAAGGTGAGACAACAAATCAGGAAACTGTAAGGCTACATTTGTCACTCAAGTCCAGTGTCTGATTTTTTTACATAATTTTGACAAGTCTCTTATCTTTCATATTTGTTTTCTCACCTGTAAATGGGGAGAATTCCTTCTACCCTTCTTCTTCCTGGTAATGGTAGGAATGGGATTTAAAACCATAAAAAAAAAGACTCTCAGTTAAATACTTCATAATCTTGATTGTGTCCCCATAAGCAACATAAACATCTTAGAAGGATCTCATCAGATAATTTCGTCAGAATGTGTGAGTGTGTGCGTAGTGTGTGTGTGTGGGAGGAGGTGGGGGACAGGGGGATATTAGTGATCAGAGAGCCATTGGGCTGACAACCTGTTTCAGGGGCTTGAGGGAGATGCCAGGGCTTGTGTAATTTCTGTCACTGGGCACAGGCAAATGAATTCTATACTGGTAGCCCTTGGGGGAAATTATCCAGCTGAGAGAACTTAATTTCAGCTAATTAACATGGCCCTAGTTGCCTTCTACTTGTTGATGGGGGAGAAGAGCCTGGGAAATTTGCTCTGCCTCACACTGCTAAATCTTACTCCCAGGCCTGACTCCTAAAGCAAAGTGGGTGACAAGGAGACGAGGCTATGAATGGGGGAGCTTTGGCTACGGGCAGCACAGCTGCAGTGTAATGTGATGTGAAGTGGCAGAGCTCACAACACCTCACCCAGTGCAGCCCACAGGAAATATGCATTGGAGAGTTGCAGTACCTTCATTCGTTTAATCTTTTCAACAACCAGAGGTTGTACACAGGTAGGGTTTGGAGGGGCCTGGACTACAAGGTTTATGTCTAGCACAGTATAAACAGCTGAAAAGCAGTAGCTGCTATTATTTTCACCACAATTATCATTATTTACACCACAGAAAGGGCCTGCTGATCAATACCTCTTTCCAGTCCCCTATCTAGCAGTGTTTCCCATCACCCTGTTCCTTTCCCTCTGCACTGTCCTACTCTGGGGGAGCTTAAAATAATTCCTTTGAGGTAAAATAGTGAAGACCCTATTACAATTCAGTGGTTTTCTGACAAGCTGTCTCAAGCTTCTCATTCATCAATAACTTTCCAGAGTGAGGACACTGGGCAGCTGGGTTGGGGGTCCCAAGAACTGTGTGATTCCAAAGGAGGGGTTGAGAAATGAGGTTTCTGGGGTACTGAGTCTTACAAAGTTGCCTCAGACAAGATCAATCTGTAGTGTAGGTAGCAGGGCAGTGGAGGGGACTCAAATCAAGACTACAACTCAGACTGGCTCACTGCCCCTGGACTATAGGACCAGAAGAGGGGAGAGAGAAAAGCAGCGTTAAGTCAGGAGAAGCCTCTTTAGCCTCAAAGCTGAGGAAACCCCAACTTTTGGGAGGGGGGAGTTGATCCAGACTGGTAGGAAGAATATATCCTTCCCTTTCCTGGGCTCTCCAGTATCATGAGGGGGAGGCCTAACAAGATATGTGTATATGACTAGGTGGAGAAGGAGACTTATACTCACTAGCAGCAGGCTGGACGCTAGTTTGGACAAGCCGGCAGGACACAATAATTGATTGCCTTCTTGCTGCAAAATCAAAATGGCTTTTGATGTTCAGCCATTCATTGCTGTAACTGGAATAATAACACAATTCATTTTAGCTGCAGCCCTGCAAATGGATGGCTTTAATAATGGCTAATTTGGGATGATGAATGTACCATTTGGGGGTGACATTAGTGCTGAATAAGGAGAAGGGCGTGCAAGAGACAGAGGGGAGGAAAGGATGAGCTATATAAGACTAACCACGTTTGCTAACTTCTGAGGCTGCCACCCCTTCAATTCCACTCCACATGTATTGATTTGGCAAGTACCTACTTCCTACCTAGCACTGGGCTGAGGGTTGGAGAGATTCTGAAGAAATATGTGATTAGGATGGCCATGTGTCTTGGCTTCCCAGGGACAGTCCTGATTTGTGATGAGACCTGGGGCAATTATTATTAATAGCACCTCTCTCACTCTCAAAAGTGTCTTGGTTTGAATGATAAGTTATATTGTTATTCTGTGTGGCTCACTCTCTGCTTTCCATGAGAACACAGCTTTTCTGGGAAGACAAGTCTTATTTATGCACATGAAGCCATTATAGCATATTAGGAGACAGTATGTAACCCAAAGATGAACCAAATAAACTCAAGCACCCAAATCAGGGCTTATAATATCAAAATTGGTGATGACCATGGATTTAAATACCTTGAAGATAATATTCACATGCATGGAAATGATGAACCACAATATACTATCTCATTTGATCTTTACAATAACCTCATCTTATAGATGAGAAACTGAGACACCCAGAGAAAGGAGTCAATTGCTCAAGGTCACAGCTGGTAAGTGACAGAGTCAGAATTTGAATCCAGAACATTTTAGCTTAAAAGCCGTCTATATTTCTCCTTTGGAATAGATGTTAGTGCTGCCTGAAATGATGAAAAAAGCCCATGGAGGAAGTGAACTATTTCCAGAGAATGAATCCACAAGTAAAAGTGAATAGAGTTTAAAAAATGAAAGATGTAACGTAGGAAACAGACAGTAAAGAAATTAAGTATGGTGGGGTTAATCAGGGACAGTTTGTGAAGGAGGTGTTTTCACACTACATATAAAATTACCAATGAGTATGATGAATATGGATTTACATAGATCAAAGAAGGACTTTCACATGTGTAGGAGACAAACTCTGAAATCAGGGTGCTATTTCCTGGGACTGGGCAAGTGGATGGGAATAAAGTAAACAAAAGATGACAATTATATTTGTAAGGTTTTATTTCTTAAACACAGTGGTAAATAGTTGTTCTCATACTATTCTGTACACTTTGCTTGCATATCTTAATATTTCATGATAAAATATTTTTAAAAAGTAGAGATTGATCTTTCCATATGGGAAAAATGTATTAAGTAGGACATCGAAGCAAGGAAAATAGATGCCTATTCTGGAGTCGTTTTAACCAGAACCCTTATGTCTGGATCGAGCATTCATAGTCTCCCTTGTGGAGTGATCCACTGCTATTTCTTCCTCCCTAAGCACAGCACATGTTGAAAAGCTTGCTCGGCCCCGCACTCTTGTTTGACTGAAGACTCTGCACCTCTAAAATGCTCATTTACTGCCTTCTAGAAGATGTGCTTGGATGGTCTGTCTGTCTTGCTTGCTGTCAGGCATGGTGTATCAGCATGTTGACTACTTGTGGGATTTCATGTTTAAGCAAAAGCTTTGTACCCTCCCCAAGAAATTGGCCTCCTCATTGGCAGCTGGGGTCTGAGGCACCCTCTCAACCCTTCTCCAGTATAGTGGAAGGTGTTTGGAGCCAGACCTTAGCTGGAATCCAAATCCAGCTCTCATAAGCTGTATGACATTAGGCAGGTCACTGAAGCTCTCTGAGCCAATATTTTCTTCTTTGTATGGTCGTTTTGAAAGGGAAATAAGATAATGTAGGTGAAGTGCCTAGCACAAAGCTTAGTAGAGCTCAGTAAATGTGAGTTCTCATCTCTCCTCCCTTTGTTGAAATGGTTGAACCCAAACAACATCATCCAATGATTAGTTTCAAAAAAACTTTAGAAGAATAAATGCTGTATGTAATTCGGCACCTTTTTTGCTAATCCTTCACTCAAGAAAAATCAAGTCATTCTGAATTCTTAGTCTGGTACCAGATGAATTCCCAGTCTATGTTGAGACTGCTCCCTAGACTGTGACTGTCAGTGTCCAAGGCCTCTCGGCCCTAGTCATAAGAACATGAGAACATAGACAACTTTTTATTCTCTTTGCCAAGAAGCATCAGCCAACATCACCTGGGAACTTGTTGAAAATGTACATTGTCAGCCACCATCACCCCAGACCTGTGATCAGAAACTCTGGGGGATGGGCCTGGTAATCTGCGTGTTACCTTGGATGATTGTGATGCTCGCTGGGGTTTGAGAACCATCACTGCTCTAGGGCTTGAGGTTCATCTTGGGCCACATGCCCAGGGTTCCCCTCCACCACCCTCTCCCCACCCAAGAAGAGGAAGGCATGACAGCGGAAGCTGGAGAACTCCAGAAGGGCTTGAGCTTTTGCCAGGAGGCCTTGAGGTGGCCCACTTTGACAACTGTAGGACCCTCAGGAGCACATTGTGGAGCTCCTCCCACAGCCCCCACCTCCTAGAACTAGAACTTCTTCCAGGTCATGTGGCACAGTCCCCATCTCTGCCCAAGGCCTCACAGGACCAGAGACACCTGACCTTCATGCCTACTCTGCACAACCCCTACAGCACTGGTTCTCCAGGTGTGGTCTCAGACCAACAGCATCAGCCCTACCTGGGAAGATGTTGATGACAGTGGTGGGCTGCCTGGAGTGGCTGCTGCCATCACACCACGGCTGTGGGGAAAGTGTGGGGGAAGAGGCAGAGAACCCGCCTCCGCCCACCCTCTCCACCTCCCCCACAGCCGCAGTGGAGCTGGGCCAGGTCACCCGCTGGCGAAAGAGCAACGTGGTTAGGTGGAGAAGATCCCCCGAGGCAGAGCTGGGCCCGGGGCGGTGCTGCGATTGCACATGGAGCACAGGAGGCAGGAGGGGTGCAGAGCTGGGGCCGTGCTTCAGGGCCCAGGGCTGGGAGTAGGAGCGATGCCCCTTTGGGGAATGAGCCAATGGTGCAGCCACTGTGCCCACCCTGCCGAGAGTGCCAGGTTCCTGTGCCTTGGGAGGAGGCTCTGGGTGAGGCCATCCGGGACCGCCTCCCCAGGGCCCGCCCACCATTGGGGTGACCGCGGAGCCTGACAGTCCCGACAGCCGGCCCAAGGCGGGAGGCCCAGGGCCTGTGGCCACAATACGCTCTCAGAGGCGCCACCTCCAACCCCCGGTAGGGCCACGAGCCAAGTCGGGGAAGGCGGGCCACCCCTGAGCACCGGGGCTGTGGAGGAAGCTCACGGCAACGTCGCCTCTGCCCTGGATGCCACCCTGGGCCCAGCGAGGACCTGAAGCCCCTGCCCCAGGCTGCGAGGGGGCACGGCTGGGGTTGCACACTTCCAGGAACCAGGAGCAGACAGCAGTCCCACCCAACCCCTCTGGGTGCAGCTGCAGGGGCCCAAGTCAGGGCTGTGGACTCAGGCCTCTCTGCCTTCTTGAGGGCCTGGGTCCTTGCAGACTTGGAAGTGCCTGCTCCCGCTGCCTGGCTTTTTCCCACTGTTGCACCCACTTCAATCTCCCAGCAACGTGGGGCCAAGCCTAGGCCTTGTTGCAGCCTTGCCAGGGGTGCATGTGCTGGGGGCAGCGCTGACATGCCAGCGCCCTGCTGCCTCGGACTTCTCCAGAATTTGAGTTCTGACGTGCACAGGAAAGGGAAGCCAAGGTGGGGGCTGAGAGCAGCTCCGCACTGGCCTGCAGGTGTCCTTTGGCTCAAGCAGCCCGGGGACCATGGACAGCGGCAGCAGGCTGATCCGCTCCTGGGCGGAAGAGGGCGGGTCCCTAGTGGGGCCCCACCTTCAGGCCAGGGTGTGCCTGAAGGCTGGGGGCTGGGCTGCCAGTCCTGCAGACCAGAGTAGGGACTTGTGCCTTTTCCGGGCCCGCCTATGGTCACCCATGGACCCATCGGTATGCACTTCTTCCCCCTCTGAGGCCCAAGAAAGCCCTGGGATCAGCCAGAGCAGAGCAGAGGAAGGAGAGAGGATGGAACAACCAGCTGCAGAGAGGAGCTACCCTCTTTGCTAGGAGCTAAACACTTGATGGGACACCCTGGCTGCGGAAAGGAGCTGCCCCCTGCAGGTCTCCTCTGAGCCGTTCTATTTCTCAATAAAACACCTCTTCATTTTGCTCACCCTTCACTTGTCTGTGTACCTCATTCTTCCTGCAGGACCAGAACTCGGGACCTGCTGAATAGCGAGGCTAACACAAACAGGGCTGAGACATGTCCCTTGCTCAGTATGTTGTGGAAGAAAAGAAGGAAAGAAGAGCTGCAGCCTTTAGGGATCCCAGACCTGGGAGCTCCTGGAAACAGGACTGTGACTCCCTCTTTGGGGCCCTGAGGTTCCTGCCATCTCCAAGCTTCCAGGTGCAAACATGTTTCCTGGTGCCAGGTATGGAAGCTGCTTGTAATGCGCCTAGTCTGGCCACAGCCTTGCAGAGAGCTGGCACCCATGCTGGCACCTGGAGCTGCCCACCCCCACTGCAGCAGTCGGCGTGTCTGACTGTGCAGTGGCTGGACCCCACGCTCGCTCACACATCCTTCACCACTCGACAACTGACTCGCCCTTGGCAGGCATGGGGCCCAGGCTGGTAGCATGAGCTGAGTGCAGCCTGCCAGGCCAAGTGGGCAAACAAGCCCAACAGGCCCAAGCAAAATTTGGGCAAAGGCGCCACTGGCCACAGAGGTTTCTGGCCAGAAAAACGACACCCTGAAGATCCCTTAACAATGTTAGAAGCGCAAATTCTCAGGCCCCACCCCAGACCTACTACAGGTGATTCTGATATAGGCTCAAGCTTGAAAACTACTGGCCTAGACTATTGGAACAAATTTAACTTAATTTGCTTTTTAGGCCAGATGCTGTGGCTCACGCCTGTAATTCTGGCACTGTAAGAGGCCAAGGCAGGAGGATCATTTGAGGCCAGGAGTTTGAGAGTAGCCTGGGCAACATAGTGAGACACCCCTGTCTGTATTAACAGAGCAACAAAAAATTAAATTAGCTGAGTATGGCGGGTACGTGTAGTCCCAGCTACTCTAGGAGGCCGAGGCAGGAGGATTGCTTCAGCTCGAGGAGGTCGAGGCTGCAGGTCAGACCATGATCACGACTCACTCAGCCTGCGCAACAGAGCGAGATTCTGTCTCTTGGAAGACCTTTAAAACCTTCCCATTCTCTGGCTACTCCTTTGCTACACAGGAGATAAAAAGTAAGACAAAGACATGCTGATGAGAGGATCTAGAAAGCCATGCTTCCTAATTAGAAGAAACTCCCTTTCCACTCTTCTCTTTAGATTTGTCTGTTCCAACCATTCATTTTCAATGGAACCTCTGGCTGGTCCAAGTTGGTTTGTACTTGATATTTATTTCTCCAATGGCTTTGTTGCTACTGGTAAACGCCTTGGCACACAAAACAGAACACTTGGACTATAATCTAAACAAGCATTTCAAACAGAGATTTAAACCAGTTTCATGACAGCCACTGGCATGGTGTGTTTTCAGCTCTGATTTCAGTTCCAGTTGTGAAGACTCAGGAATTTCAGAGAATAAGGAAAATAAGAGGCAGAAGTGGGGGAGACCTACTCCCCAGCTGGCAGAATAAGTTAGAGATATAAACGGATCCAGGGAGCTCAATTACTCGGTCTTTTTATAGTGAAGGGGACAGGGGATGGAACTTGGGCATGATTTAGGTGAGGAGATCTCGCTGAGGAAGGAGAGGAGTGGGACATGGCAGGGCGGCTGAGGGCATGGATAGGAGACACCGGGGCCTTCAGAAGAGCTCTGTGGATTAAGCCTGGGAGGGCAGAGTAGGGCCAGGGTCTCAGACCTTAAGGTCTGAAAGTGGGGGCCTAATAAAGGGCTTCCCTCCCCAGCCAGAGCAATGGCTGCATGACAGCCAAGTGGTCAAGAGGTGTACCCTGAAAACAGAGGTTAAAGGCTTGTGGGGGAGAGGTCAGAGCTCACCCTGTGTACCTGCCAGTCTGAGGGGAGATGACAAGAGCAAAGTGCTAGAGTCTCCTTCACCTCCCTCTCCAGCGCCTCTTCCCCCCCAACCAGGTCTGCGTGTGCCCCTTCCCCTTTTCCCAGTTGGCAGGAGAATTCACAAGGCCAAGATCAACCCCTGGGGCTCCATACCACTGTCCAGCTCAACGCTAGCAGAAGGCCTTCCCTAAGAGAAAGCCACTCTCCTGCTTGAGTTTTGTTTGTTTAAAAGGAACTCTCCCTTTCTTTATCTTCCTGGAATCTCCTCAGGGGCTCGAGTGGACCTGCCCCAGGACATGGGCCTTGGCTCGGCAAAGAGCATGTGGGCTCAGTGGTCTCTGTGTTTTGCATCTCTGACAAATCTGGGCGCCTGCCTCCTGGTTTTTACCTGATAAGGATCTCAGAGCATCTCGGGGGATGGGAAGGGAAGTCCCCAGCTACCATGAGGGATAACAAGGCAGGCAGGGGGAGACCTTGGTAGGGGGAAGGGAGCTTCAGACCAGGCAGATGTTCTGTTAGCTCACTACAAGCTGCTGTCCCTGGGAGTCCTTCCTCTTGGTGCCAGCTGTCCACTACAGGCTTCTGCAGGTGAGTCAAGGAGATATGTTCTCCGGGGTGCACAGTGTTCAAGAGGGAAGAAGGCGCTTGCCTTGCCTATGCACAAAGGACTAGATGAGTAGCTTGTAGCTCATCCAGATGGAGTCCCTCAAGTCTTTGGGTGTGTTAGGGATGGAAGGGTGGGGCAATTCACATTATATGAGTCAAGGTGCTTCAAAGTAGCTTCAAATTGCTACGATTCCCACCATTGGGTCTATCCTTTGGATTAGAGCATTGTGAACTTAAAGGGATAACAATCATTTCCCAAACTTCTTGAAAAGAATTAGTAAATGATATTAGTGGATAGTCTCTCCCCACTCAACTCCAAATTCCATGTGGATAGAATCTTCAAAAAACTTCTCTGCAGGAACACGTTCTTGAGATAAGGGAAAGGCTAGGTGTGAAAAATGGGCTGTGGCCTAGAAAAGGTAGACCTGTAGAGAGAGGAGGAAATCAAGAAGGTTCCGAGGGGTGCTTATACGGAGTAGGATGCACCCAAGACAGGGCAGGAAGCACGGGCAAGGGAGTAGGTGGAAAGGTTGTTAAAGGTAAGCCTTTTTCCATGGCCTAGAGAAAACAACACGGACCAGGTCTCCAGGGCCTGAGATCTAGCTTGGCTATTCCACTTAGGGGCTCTCTGATTTGGGGCCTAACTTTTCTGGGCCTTGGTTTCTTCATATGCCAGATGATAATGGCAATACCTGTTCTACCTGTCTCATTTAGTTATTATGAGGATCAGATGAAAAAAATGAATAACAAACTTTATGTAGACTACACAAGGCAGTATGAATTTATCTTGCAATCTTGCCCAAGGCTATCACTTATTGAAAGTGAGCTTATGAAAATGAGCAACTCCACGTTGTAAAATATGAGACTAAGAGTGAATTTTTTTGCCTGGCTTTTTATAGGCATGAGCCAAGTCTATTAGTATTCCTGGGTCTGAGTTTCCAGCATTCTCTAGCTTTACCTCCTTATAACCTCGCCTTTCACCAGCTAAGCCCTGGCGCTGTTTCCAGGTCCTGGTAGTATTTTGAAATTCTTTCAGTGGAGGACTCAGACTTGATCTTTGTAGGAACCTATGTGCCCATTCCCACTCCCATCCTTTCTGCAGCAGCCCCCTCCTAAAGACTTCTTCTTTGCCTTTATCATGTGACCTTGCCCACATTCTCAGCCTAACTTCTTTGTTCTTCTTTTTTTGTTTTTAAAATTACACTTTAAGTTTTGGGGTACATGTGCAGAACGGCAGGTTTGTTACATAGGTACACACGCGGATATCTACATTAGGTATTTCTCCTAATCTACATTAGGTATTTCTCCTTATCTACATTAGGTATTTCTCCTAATGTTATCCCTGCGCAATTCCCCCCACTCCCTGCTCTCCCTCCCCTAGACCCCTGCCCCTGGCCAGCCCTGGTGTGTGATATTCCCCTCCCTGTGTCCATGTGTTCTCATTATTCAACACCCACTTACGAGTAAGAACATGTGGTGTTTGGTTTCTGTTCTTGCATGAGTTTGCTAAGAATGATGGTTTCCAGCTTATCCATGTCCCTGCAAAGGACACAAACTCATCCTTTTTATGACTGCATAGTATTCCATGGTGTATAAGATTTTCTGGAAAATTGGGAGACTAACTCCTTTGGGTTACTAAGTACCACAACTCCAGTGGGCACAGTTTACTTCATACACCACAGTGTGAATGGCACCCCTTGGATTTGTGCGACACAATCTCCTGGCTTGCAGCACCTAGTGACCTCTCTACCCTAGTCTGTCTCCTCTTTAACTTGCTAACTTATTCTTCTCCTTCTAGACTTGAGTTCTTGCATCTTCTCCTCCTCTAGGAAGCCTGCTCTGACCCCTAAAGCCAGCTGAGTGGCCCTCCTCTGCTTGGACAGCTCCCTGTGCCTCCCTCTGTTATAGCGCTGGTCCTGCTATACTGTCATGGTCTGGCTACTTGTCTTTCTCTGCCACTAGACTGTTGTCTCTTAAGGGCAAGAACTATGCCTTGTCTCTGTCTCTGTTGCCACCCCTGCCCCAGGCCTGGTAAGTAGTAGGCCTTGAGGAAACAGGTGCTAAATGAACGAGGACTCTGGGACACTGGGAGTTGTACAGTTGGAGAACTTTGAGAGTGCAACTAGGACTTCCCTGCTTCACACCCAAAGGACACTGTCTTATTTAATTACTTGTGTGTGCGGGGGGTTCAAACAGTGTTATAATAGCTCACTTAGCAAAGGATAGCTATGAGGGTTTTCTTTTATTAACTAAATAGACAGTACCCATGTGGAATATTAAAAGCCAGATGGCACAACTTTCATTTTGTATATATCTGGAAGAGAAGCACTAAGTGCCAGCATTGTCCTTTTCAACCTTAAGTCCAGTCTCAAAAGATACTCTCTACCCACTTCTGGGTGGAGGCAAATGCATGGAGTCACTAGGGCCTTGTTTACCTACCCTGGGTGACTAAACCAGCTTCACTCTACACCATTTCCCACCTACCCCTGTTGGGAGAAAGCCAAGGGAAGATGAGGTTTGGAGTCTGTTATGGGCTTAATTGTGTACCTCTGAAATGCACATATTACCAGGTGCAGTGGCTCATGCCTGTAATCCCAGCACTTTGGGAAGCCGAGGCGGGTGAATCACATGAGGTCAGGAGTTTGAGAACAGCCTGGACCAACACGCAGAAACCTTGTCTCTACTAAAAATACAAAATTAGCCTGGTGTGGTAGTGCACTCCTGTAATCCCAGCTACTCGGGAGGCTGAGGCAGGAGAATTGCTTGAACCTGGGAGGTGGAGGTTGCGGTGAGCCAAGATCGCGCCATTGCACTCCAGACTGGGCAACAAGAGCAAAACTCTGTCTCAATAAATAAATAAATAAATAAATAAATAAAATGCACGTGTGAAAGCACCTAACGCCCAGTACTCTAGAATGTAACTATATACAGAGGTAATGTTTTAAAAGAGAGAATTAAATTAAAACGAAGCTATTAGTGTGAGCCTTAATCCAGAGCTGACTAGTGGTCTTATGAGATGAGGAAACATAAAGACAGCAGGGGCATGCAGGCACAGAGGGCAGCAAGAGGCAGCCATCTGCAAGCCAGAGGAGAGCAGCCTCCAAGGAAACCAACTCTGCCAGCACCTTGATCTTGGACATGTACCTTCCAGAACGGTAAGAAAATAAATTTCTGTTGTTTAAGTGATCCAATCCTTGGCATTTTGCTATGGCAACCCTAGCAGACTAAGGCAGGGTCCATTTATAGGTAAACCTTGGGTTCCAGTTCAGCCTTGGAATGCCTGAGATAGCCTAAGACCCAACCCTGAGTCTGAATCATCTAGGACATAGAAGATTGTGCTCCTCCCCACTCCCTCACCCCAAGCCCACTGTCCATTTCTTCATAGTTTAATTCATTTCTCTTTTTCCTTCCTTCATTCACTCCTCATTGAACAGCTACTGAGGTGCTGGAAGGGATGTAGCACCCTGTCCTAAGGAGCTTAAAGTCTTATAACTGGTACATATCTGCCTGTAAGGTTGGAGATGAAACTAGATGTGTGGCATCAGTTCTAGTTGGGGCAATTGGACTAGTCAGTGAAGGAGGAGGAACACTATGCTGCATTAAAAAGGATCTAATACTTGCAATGCAATGTGGTGTAGCAGTTAACAGCTTAGACTCTGAAATCAGACTGCCGAGGTATTGCAGTTAACAAGATCATCTCCGAGGCTACATTACCCAGTTTACAATCTAAGATCTTATTAGCTAAATGACTTTAGTAAGTTGTTAAACCTCTGTGTTGCTCAGTTACCCAGTCTGTAACATAGGACTAAATATAATACCTATGTCATATGGTTACATTAGGATTTGATGAGTTAATACACACAAAACTCTTAGAACAGTGCTTGGCATATAGTGACCAGCATGTAAATTTTACTGTTACAGTATTTAGGGACAGAAGATCTGAGTTGCAGCCTATCACTTAGCAGTTATGTATCCTAGGGCAAATAAGTTCTGACCCCAGCTGACCACTCTCTACCTGACAAGGTGCTTGGGAGGATCATGTGAGATAATCAACATTTAAGGATACTGAAAACTGTAAATATTACTTATTGTTATTAAACCAAGCCTTAAAGTATAGTGAAGATTTAACGTGAAAGCTACCATTTACTGAGCACTTAGCCATATGCCAGGAACCAGGCTATGTATATGTACTAGAAACTGGAGGCAGATAGTCTGTCTTCTAGCTTCTTGGCTCCTGAGAACACAGGCACATGCCATATGTTTGGCCAAGTTGATGTTTCTGTCCAGGATTTTGAATCTTAGGGGAGTAGCAGAAAGACAGAGCTGAGTCAGAAGTGTATGGATGGTGCCAGTGACATGGTAGCATCAGCGGTGGCATCTATGTACACTGACCCTGAGCTAGTTAAGGATTACCATGATAGCTAACCATTTTCTGAACGGATAACCAGCCTTTCAGTTGATTCTATGAACAATTTGCTACTCTTTCAATAAACCACTCTTCTGAACACAACTAGAGCTGGTTTCTTGCTGTTTGCAATAAGAAGACTGAATAATATTTTTAAAAAATTTTGTATTTCTCCCAATACTCTAGTGTCAGGGGTTTATCCCTATTTTCGGATAAGAAAACTAAAACTTAGGGGAGGCAACATGACTTGCCAATATTGCCCTGAAAGTAAGAAAGAGGGCCTGGGACTTGACTCTGAGTATGGACTTACAACTACTTGCCTACAGTGTGCTGGAGGGGGAGAGATTGGTGAAGAAACGTGCCAGGTGGAAGGAATCCTCCCAGTCAAGACACAAGTGTAGGACAGCATGGTCGGGGCGGGGGTGGGGGGTGTGGTCAGAAAAGGGTGAGTTCAAAGATGGGCAAGGATAAAAAGTTCATGCTGGGATGGTAAGAAACATAACTGGAAAGAGGGCTTGGGATCAGCAATGTGGACTTCGTTTGTTGGATAGCATGGAGCCGCTGAAGACTTTGGGCTTTAGGAGGCAGCTGTTAACCTGTGTGGGAGGGGATAGGAACTTAACTGGGAAAGGCAGAGAGAAATTTTGTGGAAAGAATAAGCAAGTCTTGACTAATTAATGATAATTAGTGAGAAAGAGCCTGGTGACTGAAAGGGTGTTGACACCTTTGACAGGAATGGAGAAGCCTGGCCTGGGAGAGTTTGGGGAGTGACAGGAGGATGGAGGAGCAGTCTGTTCAGGGTGGCATGCCTTCTTTCTGCTTCTACTAGGATTGGGCTTCCTTGAGTCAAGGCCACACTGTCATAATTTTTAGCCTTTCAGCCCCTTATTTCAAAGTCCTTACCATTTGTCTTCCCTATGTGGTTAGGGAAGCCAAGATCCAGGGACTGAATAACAGGTCTCTGGTTTCATTTTGGGAACTGCATCATTACCCACAGATGTGCGAAGCAATGGCTTGCTTGAAAAATGGAACGATAGCCCAGTGGAGGAAGTCACCTGTCTGGGCCCCCACAAGCATGGTTATAGTTGCTAATAACTGGTGGTTCTCTCATCTCTGGTTCTAGCAGCCCAGCAGGACCTCATCCTCTTACAAGTCTGCTGCCTTTTGCTACAGCTGGCAAAGCAGATGACCCTTTATCCTGCATTTCCAGGCTCATGTCTAGGGTTTTTGTGCTCAGTCCTTGACGTGGCTCTGCCAGCCTTTGTGCACTCTTCTCTCTTACCCTCTCATTATCTTCTCTCCTCTTGTATGACTAGCCAATCTATTTTTACCTAGCTTCCTTTTTCCTCCTTCTTCTTTCATGCATTCAAATATGATTTGTCTGTGCCCCACCCAAATCGCATCTTAAAATTCCCATGTGTTGTGGGGAAGATCCTGGTGAGAGGTGATTAAATCATGGGGGTGGGTCTTTCCCATGTGCTGTTCTTATGATAGTGAATAAGTCTTATGCTATCTGATGGTTTTAAAAATCGAAACTTTCCTGCACAAGCTCTCTCTCTCTTGCCTGCCACCATCCACTATGAGATGTAAACTACTTCTCCTTCCCTTCTGCCATGATTGTGAGGCCTCCCCATCCATGTGGAACTCTTAGTCCATTACATCTCTTTCTTTTGTAAGTTGCCCAGTTTCAGGTATGTCCTTATCAGCATCCATGAAAATGGGCTAATACACATTCCAACAAAAATTTTACCCCCTACTGTGTGTAAGGACCTATGCAAGGTGTTGAAAAACTATAGATGAGTGAGACATAGGCTCTGCTTGCTAGGGAACTAAAAAAATTGTGAGGAAGGTATGTGACGGCAGAAATAAGACCAAGATGTCATGAGAGCATGCCTTATTGAGATTGGAAATGGGAGAAGGCAGGGGAAGTTTCCTGGATGAAGGTATACTTGAACAGATGTGAATTATCCTGGCATAGGTTATGCGAGAGAAGGACTGGAAGGAGTGTATTACAAGCACAGGGGTCAACATAAGCAAAGACACAGAAGCAAGACACAGCATGCTGTGTAAAGGGAACAAGCAATGTGATGATGCTGGGATGCAAAATGAAAGGCAAGTCATGGCATCAGATGAGCTGGAACAGAAGGCAAAGAAGACCCTTGTATGTTATTTTAAGAGCTTAGTCTTTATCCAGTAGATGATAGAACAGTGGTCTCCAACCTTTCTGGCACCAGGGACTGGTTTCATGGAAGACAATTTTCCACAGATGGGGTGTGCAGGGATGATTTCAGGGTGAACCTGTTCCACCTCAGAAGCTCATCAGGCATTAGAGTCTCATAAAAAGCATGCAACCTAGATGCCCCAATATGTGCAGTTCACAATAGTGTTCATGCTCCTATGAGAATCTTAATGCATCTGCTGATTTGACAGGAGGCGGAGCTTAGGCAGTAATGATCATGGACCTGGAGCTCACCTCCTGCTGTGTACCCCAGTTACTAATAGGCCACAGACTGGTCTCTGTCTGTGGACCTGGGGATGGGAGGAACCTGCTGAAGAGGGTCATTGAAAGATCTAAAACAGCAATAAAGAATGGTCATGTATGTTTCTAGAAATAAAAATAACGTTACCAGCATGTGAGGGATGGGTTATAGGGGTACAAAACCAGAAAAGGGGAATCCAGTTGGGGAGGCTGTTGCTGCCTTTCAAGTGAGATGATGTTGGTTTAAACTGGAGTAGTAGGTATGGAAAGGAGGGGGACTGAATTAAGAAAAAATTAGGAGGTAAAATTGGCAGGGCTTTGTGATCAATTGGATATGAATATGTGATATGGTTTGGCTCTGTGTCCTCATCCAAATCTCATCTTGAATTGTGATCCTATGTGTTGAGGGATCTGTAATCCTCACCTGTCGAGGGAGGATGGGAATTGGATTATGAGGGCAGTGTCCCCATGCTCTTCTCCTGATGATGAGTGAGTTCTTATGAGATCTGATGGTTTTATAAGGCAGTTTTCCCTGCTCCTTGCTCACTCTCTCACCTGCCACCATGTAGACGTGCCTGCTTCCCCCTCTGCCATGACTTTAAGTTTTCTGAGGCCTCCCCAGCCATGAGGAACTGTGAGCCAATTAAAACTTCTGTTTTAAAATTACCCAATCTCAGGTAGTATCTTTATAGTAGTGTAAAAACAGACTAATATAATAAGTGCGAAGGAGCTATCAACAATGACATCCAGGTCTTTAGCTTGGGCAGCTATGTAGATAATAATAATATTAATAATAGCACTAATGAAGATGGTCATAGGAATAATGGTGTCATCAACTGTGGTAGATAATTCAGGGAGGCAGTGCTAGTTTAGTGGAAAATGGAGAATTCTCTTTTGGACATGTTGAGTTGAAGGTGCCTGTGGAGCATACAAGGGAAGATACCTAGCATGCAATTTGCATAGTTTGGAGCTATGGGGAGGATCTGTGCTAAAGATTTAGTTTTGAGATTATACTGAGCATGTTATTCATAGCTTGCCATAATCATACCATTTCTAAGGGAACTTGCTGCATGCACTGACTATTGCCCGTGCAGCCAGTTTGTTCTAGATGATCCCATCCTATCTGGCTTTGCTACAGCTGATGAAATCTGCTAGGTCCCTGACCCAAGGGCAGCCAATCTGTAAGTTGACCAGAGCCTGATGATATAGATATGGTGAAAAAGATGAACTGGCTTATTTATGATCCCTGTCTCATGAGTTTGAACTAGAACTACAGAGACTCCAGGCCAGTTAATATTGGGAGTCAAAGCTGGAAGATTGCTGAAAATTGGGACATGACAAGCTGAGGCCATTTGAAGACGAAGTAAGAATGGGATAGAAATGATAGGAAGCAAAGGATGTTTGGTGGCAGAATAATGGAGTAGGTACAGGAGAAAAAGATAACAAAGAAAGAGACAGAGAAAGTGAGCACATGGCCCAAGAAAAAAACATGAGAAACTTTTTCATTCTCAAAGCCGCTTCACTATCTGATAAGTGTTCTCATCTCTAGTCGGTGTAGCCTCAAATGAAACCCCAGCCATCTGAGGATAGTTTGAGTGAGGTTTATTTTTTCCAGCCAAAAGAGGAGTCACCCACATGAAATCACTTAAGGAGAAACTAGAACATTATAAAAGCAGTGGGTTAAGGATAGCAGTGGGGAATACTAACAGTGAACATGTAACCAGAAGGAATGGACATAGGGTGCTACCAAGAGAAAAGGGGGTCATGAAAGCCAAGAGATCTTGTTTGTTTTTATTTAAAGAGAGAGTGATCAGAAGTGTCAAAAACTACAGAGAGGTCTGATAAGGACTCTGAGCAGTGCCCACTGGACTGGAAATTAGTAGGTAACTGGTGATTTTGGTGAGTGCATTCAGCAGAGTGATAGGAGGGGAGACAGAACTAGACTGCAGCTGGTTGAGAAGTGAATGTAAAGTAAGAATGTGGAGCTAGCCAACGTAGAATACTCTTTCTGAGAAAATTACATGAGGAGGAGAGGAAAGAGAGTGAATATTAGCTAGAGGGGGACCAGAGCCCCAAAAGGTTTTGCTTTGTGTTTGCTTTGTTGTGGTTTTCCATTGCTAATTTTTTTTTTTATAAGAGAGGCTCTGAGTTTTTAGACTTAGAGGAAAAACATGAGAGAGAGAGAAAATGAGAAAGAGAATGAGAGAGAAAGAGAGAATGAGAGAGAGCAAGATATCCTGGAGGGTCCTAGGCCTAGCTAAAGGTATTGTTGTTGGTGAGAGTGGGAGTTAGAGATCCATCCTGCTGGCCTCAATTTTTCTCAATGAGATAGGAGTCAAAGTTTCCTGCCAAGAGTGAGGGAGACAGGGTGAGAGTATGGGGCTTGGGGAAAGAAGTAAAATATTTGAAAGAGTAATTCAGAGGCTATGAGAGGGGTTGGACCGAAGACAAGTGAGAGGATTGGTGAGTGGGACTGCAGGCCCAGCTCGAAGTTGGGGAGTAGAAATTTGTAGCTGAAGTTGGGGGAGTAGAAATCTGTAAAGGCCACAGTCTCCATGATTGTGGAGTTTGCATCCAGTAGTGCTTAGCTGTTCAACGTAGGAGCAGAGAAGGTAGTGTTGTGTGATTCCACAGTTGGGGTTTGAGTGGGTGAATGTGGTAGAAGCATAGGGTGCCAGCAAAGGGAGGGGAAGCCAAGCAGAGATTTGAGTGCTCAGCTATAGGTTCCTGTTTGATATGGAAGGAAGAGAAAATATGGAGGGACTAACAGACTAGGAGAATGGAGGAATCATGAGACTGAAGGTGGCTGTGAGGTAGAGAGAGAGGGTGTTAGAAAGACTGGGAGGTGGGAAACAGCCCAGCATTTTCCAGTAACTGTTCCTTTGGCTGGATCATGGGACAATAGTGGAGTCCCAGAGAAGTGAGGAGACCTAGAGAATGAGGAGGCCAGAGAGGTATGCAGGGCTTGATGCAGGGAGGTCTCCTGTGCCACTATTTGAGCTGGATGTTGCAGAAGAGACAGAAGGTAGGTAAGCTTACAGAGGTAGTTTTTACAAAGAGGCTTATGGAAAGTAATAGACCTCTGGAGCCCCGTTGGGTCCTTTCCTGAATTCTTGTACTCCGTTCTGATGATTTTAAAGGTTACTTTCCAATTCCGAAAGTGAGTGGTGAAAATCCTCCCTTCCTCCTCCCTGTATAAAATCTAGGTAGCGGGAAAGTTACATTAATTCTTATCCCAAGGGAGAGTCATCTGTTTTGCATAGTTGAAAGAGCCCTGAATTGTGAGATGAGAGCCTTGGATTCTGGTCCCAGGTCTACCACCAATGGACTGTACACATCTCCATCTCTCTGGAATGAAGTCATAGATGTAAATGCACTCTGCAAAGTTAAAATTGTATGGTGAGCAGAATTGATGCTTATTACTGGGATTGGCCAGGTTTGCCTTGTGTCCCCCTTCTACATCTTGTGACAGCAGAGTCTATTTCCTGCTTCCTTCCCCTCATTTCCCAGTCCCCACATGCCTGTAAGTTCTCCAAAAGTCACGCCTGCCCTGGTGGGGAGCTGAAGGAACAGTCTTAGCAGCTCTGTCTGGGATGATGAAACAAGAAAATCGAAGACTTTTTCTTTGCCAAGGAAAGGGTTTTCTTTGCTTGTTTCCTCCTCTCCAATAATCTGTTTGCCTCCACCGTTCCATGACGAGGCTGATTGGTCTTGCCCTTGGGATGTACCTTCTCAGCATGGGAGAGGGGGATGCTGCAAGATTTGATGCCTCCCCTTTCGATACATGTTTAATTCATTGCTGCAAAGACTTGGATAAGTGAAACACTAAGCTCTCTCTGACTGGGCTTCCTGGAGAGAGGGATTCCAGTAGCTTTTTAAAGGAAATGTCAAACTGTTAAGAGTTCAGGCTTCAAGCAGCTTAATACTTAATAATGTTTTGGAATGAATGTCTTACGGATTCTTAATGCCTGGGTTATTTAGAATTGAAAATAACTGATTGGTTAGTCAATCTGATAAACACAAGACAACTACAATAAACTCTGAAGAAAGATGAATTCATTTAACTCATTGCTTTATGTCTTTCTCCCTACCAAATCTTTTAGCTGAGTTACTAATTAATCAGTTATTAAATAAGAATTAGGCACCAACTGTATGCTTAGCTCTATACAGGTTATTTAAAAAGCTGTATCAAAACAAATCAATAAAAACAAAATATATATCCCATACTGTTATGGGCTAAATTTGTGTCCCCCCTCCCAAATTCCTATGTTGAAGCCTTAATCCCTAGTGTCTCAGAATACAACTAATAGGGCCTTTAAAGAAGTAATTAAGCTAAAATGCGATCACCAAGGTGAGACCTAATCTAATATGACTACTGTCCTTATAAAAAGAGATTAAGACACAGAGAGACAACAAGATACAAACATGCACAGAGTGACCATGTGAAGACACAGAGAGAAGGTGGCCATCTGCAAGCCAGGAGAGAGGTCTCAGAAGAAACCAACCCTGCAGATACCTTGATCTTTGACTTCTAGCCTGTAGGACTATGAAAAGGAACATTTCTGCTGTTTAAGCCACCCAGCCTGTGGTATTTTCTTATAGCAGCCCCAGAAAACTGGGATGGATAGATAGATAGATAGACAGATAGATGATAGATACTTTGTGGAGCTTTTAGTAAGATGAAAAAGACCCCACCTATGACACTTTACTACTGCTGATAATATATGGGAGGATGTATACATATAGTCTTTTGTGAGAAAGTCTTTTCTATCACCAATCAGAATTAAGATACAGAGCTCAAAGAGTATAAAAAAATCCCTTGACTTTTTCAAAACTTCAGGTCCTACTACACCACACATAGGGCACATAGAAACAGCATGGGATCTTTATCTCTGTAGTTTATCTCCTCTCCCACATAACCCTGAGTCTTTTTCTAGCCTGCCTCTCAGCCCAGATTCCTGGATCTATCAGGGAGAGGCAGTGTGTGATCCTTTAGGTCCTGTGAGTTTCTTAAAGACATCTCATGTCAATAGTTCTTAGACTTCAGAACCACCTAGAATACCAAATAAAAATGCAGCTTCCAGGACCTCACCTTAAAGGTCAGGGTCACTAGGTCTGCCCAGGGCCTAGAAATCTGCATTTCAGGTCTGGTAGGTCTGGGCAGGGTGTAGAAATCTGCACTCAAGTTCTTTTACTTTGAGGTATACATACAAAGGAACATACAGATAATTAAAATAATATTAATAACATGAACACCCATGTACCGACCATGGAGCTTAAGAAATAGAACATTTTTCTATGTACCATTTCCCACTGCATTCCCCTCTTCTTCAAAGAGGAAAGAACTTGATCAAATTTTATGCTAATCACTTCTTTGTCTTTCTTTATTATTTCTCGAATATGATTGTGTCTCTGAACAAAAAACAAAAATTCCTGTTTACTTTGCTTGTTGAAGGACTTTGTATAATGGTGTCAAAGTGTTTATATTCTTTAGCGACTTTATCATTCAGGCATTGTTTTTGAGATGCATTCATGTCGATGCATTTAGCTGCAGTTTACTTATTTTCACTGCTTTACAGTATTCCATTGCATGAATATACCACAATTTATTTATCTAGTCTCCTGTTCGTGGTCATTTGGGTTGTTTCTAGCTTTTGTTTTGTTTTGTTTTGCTATTATAAATAATACTGCCATTAACATTCTTATATATGTCTCTTGGCACATAGAAATCTTCATTTTTACCCAGATCTCCCAGATTGAGTCTGATGTAAATGGTCCAAAAAACACTCTCTTTGGTCCTTCACATTCTTCAGAGTGATACATGTACAACATAAACCTCTCTTGCTAGTACTGACTTCATTTTGAAGCATGACTTTAATGCTTTATTTTGGAGGGGGAAAAAAATCCTCTGAGTCTTTACTTTTACTTATAAAAAGCCTGCTCCTAGTAAAGAGGTAAGGGACAAGAAAAGAAGGAGGGAGTAGGGAGAGTGGGAGGAAACATCCATATGTCATCTGTGCTGCATTAGAGAAGAAGCCCATATGTTACAAGTATTCAACTATGTGATACAGATGATCAATGTATGGGTACTTACGTACGGATATTTTCGAGGCAGCAATCAACTCTAGGCACATAACAGTGTCAGCTTATTCATTCAATGACTAAAAACTCAACGTAAATTGAAATAGTTAGGAAAGGCTTCCTGAAGGAAGTGGGACATAGACTGGGCCTTGAAGGATAAACAAGTTGGATTTTGGCACAAGAAATTGACAAGGTGTCAGCTAACAGCTAGAGTTTGCTTAAGAGAATGAAAGGTAGAGGGTCAACAAGGCACATCAGAAACGTAAAAGGGCAGAATGAGTGGGGGTAGGGTGTTAAAAATTGCAAGTACACCTCAATAAAGGCCTGTCAAATCTAGTTCAGTTTTAGGAAAGCACTGAAATCCCAGGGGGGGACCCTACCTGGGGAACCAAGAAAGAGGGCACAGCTTTGGAAGTACAGGGTGAGAACCATGAGAATATCACAATAAGGGACTTTGTAGGAAATAAAGGATAAAAAAGTGGTCATACAGTCAAGGATCCAGGATAACAGGGCAGCCAGAAATAAAGAAATAATTCAGATCCAATATAGGGTTCCTCACAGGTACCAAAGACTTCTCCCCACTTTCCTAGATATAAAGAGTCTACATTCTACCATATCTCTTCTACATACAACCTTCTATACCATCCATCTCCATTTTGAGTGGAAGACCTCACTTCCCACCTCATTGAGTAAAAAAGAGAATTAATTAAACGGGAAATTTCTCACTTTCCCACCACCACATTTACCATCTGTACCCTTGCCTTCTGCTATGTTGAATGAGTTGTCCCCTGTTAAAGGCCATCCCTTTCACTTGTTCACTGGATCCCATTTCAATCAGTTAGCATTAGGTTTATCGGAGAGCAACAGGAGTCCAAAATAATAGTGGCTTAAACAAGAGAGTTTATTTCTTTCATACATAAAGACCAAAGGTAAGAAGTTCAGGGTTGATCTGGTAACCCTGCTCCATAGAGTCTTCAGAACCAGGCTTCTCTCAACTCACCACATCCCTTGGGTGTGGCCAAGGTCCAAGATAGCAGTTAGAGTTCCAGCCATCACATCCAAATTTCAGGCAGTAGGATGGAGAAAGAGACAAAAGATGGAACAAAGGGCATTGTGTCAGCTATCTTTCAATAAAGTTTCCCAAGAGCTGTCACATGATAGGAGACGTAACTCTCTGGCTACATCTTATTGGCCAAGGATAGTAAAGTTACAACGCTGTATCAAGCAACAAGAAAGGCTAGAAAGTATAATCTTTATTCTAGTGGAACATAAATTTGGAATTTTATTATTGTGGAAGAAGAGGAGAGAAATATTAGGGGATATCTAACAGTCTGTGCCACGGCATCACTTCTTCTCTTCTTAAGGACTTTTGCTCTCTCTACTAATTCTTACCAGCATACAAACTTGATTTAGCGTTTATTAACCCAAAAATGAACTCTTCCTTTATCCTCCTATCCCTCCAGCTTCTTCCCCCACATTCTCCAAAGTATTGTCTACGCTTGCAATCTCCTCTTCCTCTTCTCATTTATTCTTCAGTCCACTCCAGGCTAGCTTCCATATTCATCAATGCACTGAAACCTCTCTTCTCAAGATCCCCAGAGCCCCGTATTTTGCCAAATTCAGTTTTCACATTTCTTGTCCTGATTTTAACAGCTTTGTCACCAACATTTGATATAGATGATCTCTAATATTTTTTATTTAAAAACTATTTCTTTAAAACCTTTCCATCCTTAGTTTTGTTAATACCACACTTTTACCATTCTGGCCACTCCTTCTCAGTGTCCTCTGCCTGAATTGTAAATACTGGAGTTATACATGCTTTGTCCTAGAACTTCTCATTCTCTTTTACTCGCTTTCTCAATTTGCTCTTTAGGTGGTTTCATTCATTCCCTCGGCTTTAAATACTATCTTTATGGTGATGATTTTCAGTGAAGACCCTAAAAAGACTCTAAAATTAGGATTCATAGATCTACGTGACCATTTAAAATTGCCACTTGGGCATTTATTAGACATGTCTAACATAGCACATGTAAAACAGAATTCTCGACACCCTCACCCCACCCAATCTGTTCCTCCCCCATCTTTCCCATCTTAGAAAATGACATTAACGTATGTCAGAAACCTGAGCGTCATCGTTGATTCTTCCTTCTCTCACTTCCCAAATTCATTTCATCAGCAAATCCTGACCATTCTACATCCAGTATGAATTTCTAATTCATCCACTTCTTCCATCCCCCACTATTACTACCCTAGTCGAGGGACTATTATCTCTTGCCCAAATTGTACATTAGGTAATCTTTTAAAAATGGAAATCAAAGTATATGACTCTCCTAATCAAAATTATTCAATGCTTTTCCATTACACATAAAATAAAATTCAAACTTTTCAGTCTCCTCCGCAAATCTCTACATGATCTGGCCCAATGGTGTGAATGACTGTTGGTCCATTCTCATTTCTCCTACTCTTCTCCCCCTCAACTGACCATGCTCCACCCATATTGGCCTTTTGTACTTGCACTATGTGTCATGCTCTTTCTAGGCTCAGAACTGATTCATTTATAGTTCCCTTTGCTTTGAAACCCTCATTCGCCGGGTTCTTCCTATGTCTGGCTCCTTTTCTACCTTCAGGACTTGAATCACATGTTACCTCCTTATAGAGGTGTTCCCTGACTACCTTATCTGAAGTAGTTCATACTGTTTTCTATGAGTTTGTTTTTTCAATGATATTGGCACAATGTGCAAGGTCAGAGACCTTGTCTTCCTTCTTTGTCACTGTATTCTAGCACCTAGCATAGCTCCTAGCAGTAGGCCTGTCACTGGGCTCAAAAAATTCTCAATAACTATTTTTTGAAATAATGAAACGATAAATGGAAGTTATCTAAATCCTCTCTTAATGATTGAGATGGGAGGAGGAAAGTACTAGGGAATGAGTGAAGCTGGATGGGCCCAGCAGGGCTGCCAGTCCAAGGCCAGAACCAGACTTCGGGTCCCGAAGGTACAGTTATGTAAACTAAAAATAAAATCCTAAGACCCCCCCCCGCTGCTGACTGAACAGACCCCCTCTTGGCCAAGGAGATGCCAAACCTTTAAAATGGAGTTCCTTTCCAAAGGACACGCTAATACATTTTTTTAAATAAAAATAAAAATGGAAAACTGAGTTTCTGGTCATGACAAAAGGAGGTCAGACATGCTTCATTACACTCCCTTCCTTTTGCAATTTATTCACAACAATTGACCAGCATTAATGTTAAAATAGAGATCATAAGACTGACAAAATGGACTCTTTGAAGAAATAAAATACTAATTATAAACAAGACCTACAGCCATGCCAGATAATTATTCAGGCACACTACCCTTCAGGTCACTCTGACCCAGTATGTTTTGGCTTACCCTCAAAACCTGACTCTAGCAGAACATTACGTGATGCTCAGCAGACCCTTATCTTAAATTGAACATTCTTTTCTACTGACTCCAAGTATTTATGACAAAGCTTTATTCATTTAACCAATTTCAAATTTTAAAAATCTCTGAATATGGAAAAATAACTAATGGATACTAAGCTTAATACCTGGGTAATGAAATAATTTGCACAACAACTCCCCATGACACAAATTTGCCTATATAACAAACCCTCACATGTACCCCTGAACTTGAAAGTTAAAAAGAATCTCTGAATCCACCTATAACCTGTAAGCCCCTGCTTCAGGATATCCTAGCTCCTCAGGCTGAACCAACGTATACCTTCAATGTATGGTTTTACATGGAAGGTATACATCCCTTTACATGGAAGGAATGTATTCTTTGCCTGTAACTCCTGCTTCCCTAAAACATATAAACCAAAGTTACATTCTGACTGTCTAGGATCATTTACTCAAGGCTTCCTGGGTTTGAGTTTGTCCCAAGCTGTGGTCACTCTTATTAGCTCAGAATAAACCTCTTTAAAATATGTTATAGTTTGGTATTTTTCCATCAACACTAGAAGAAGTGTTGTACATACATACTTCAGCCAAGACTTTGAGAAGAGTAGAACCACTAGAAGACAAAAGACCCTTGTAAAAGGGTATAGAACCAAGAGTCAAAGGCAAGATGGAAACCAAATTGGAAAAGGAGTGAGTGAGCTGAGGCAAATGAAAAGGGACCTAGACGATAGGCAGGAACATTAATAGAGAGAAGGAGAAATTGCTGCCCAACAATAAGCAAAAGGATAGACTAAAAACTGAGAGTTTAACTGAGGCTAAATACCATGCAATCTGCAAGCATGGATGATCACTTTCAGCAGTCCTCGGGAACAGAAAAGATTCCTGATTGCAGGACTGATTTTGGGTGAAGGCTTGTAGGAAGATGCAGTGAAACCAATGAGCAAGCATTGAAAGAGTAAGAGAGCTGGAAAAATGGATACTTATACTCTAAGAATGAAAATGGAAGTTTAGAATTCCAGAAGTAAAGCAGTTCAGGGCGATGATGAGGTCCACAGTGTGGCCAAGGCAGTGGGTGAAATGGAGCAGAGCTGAAGATAACTTGAGATGAGGGGGTCCTGAAGCCAAGAGGCCAGGAGGAGGTTGGGCCTTCCATATGAGACCCTCAAAGTAATGATGGGATTTGAGGGTAGAGGGGGAGCACTAGGAATTTTCTGTGGATATGGGATAGTAACCACGACGCCAATAAATGCTAATGGTGAGGACGCACAGAGGGTAAACGGTGTTAAGTATCAAAGAAGGAAAGAATGTTGCATGAGGGGTAAAAGCATGGCACTAGGAATGTGCTGGTACTCTCTTGCTCTCAGACTATGGGAGAAAGAACAATTCCCACAGAAGCAGGCTCCAGGGTAAATGTATTAGTCTGGATTGTCCCCAAAGCAGATCTGAGATACGAGATTCCAGGCAGCATAAGTAGTTTGGAGATTGCAGGAAATACCCAAAAGGAGTAGGTGACTGAGCCAATAAAGGAGTGTGTTATAAAGCAAGTTACCACTGTGTGTAACTGGAGCTTAATCATGCTGAGGAATTCCAGGAAGTTGTGTAGAACATGCACCTCAGGGTTATCGCACCTAAGGGATCACTACTCCTGTCAGTCATTGATTCAGAGCTGTCCTAGGGAATTTGTTAACCCCCTGTGACGTCTGGCTTCCTATGTGTGCAGGCAACAGGGCTCTGGAGGCCAGAGAAAAGCCTCCAGGAAAAGATGCAGGTGCTGGCAGTTGGAAGTCAGGCTACACGGACAGAAATGATGAGGGCCAAGGGGATATGGGTAGAGCACCAACGGTATCTGCTATAGGAAGAAATGGGCATGGAAGGAGTCAAGATTCACTCAGGGCAAAGTGGAGGAACCATTCTGTAAAGAGAGTGAAAGTGGCTGGGGGTGGTAATCCCAGCACTTTGGGAGGCCGAGATGGGCAGACCATTTTGAGCTCAAGGGTTCAAGACCAGCTTGGCCCACATGGCAAAACCCCATCTCTACAAAATAATACAAAAATTATCTGGGAGTGCTGGTGCACACCTGTAGTCCCAGTTACTTGGAGGGCTGAGGCAGGAGGATTGCTTGAAACTGGGAGGTCGAGGATGCAGTGAGCCAAGATCGTACCACTGCACTCCAGCCTGGGTAACAAAGTCAGAGCCTGTTTCAAAGAGAGAAAGAGAGAGAGAGAGAGAGAAAAGGAACTAATTTACTTTGGAATGGGCATTTAAAAATTAATTCCTTAACACTTGACAATGCTCAAACCATATTCAAATTTCCCCAATTATCCCAGAAATGTTCTTTACAACTGGTGTGTCCACATGAGGATTCAATTTCAAAACATGCAATCATCTTGCTATGTCCCTTCAATCCCTTGAACCAGAGACAATTCTTTTTCTATTTCACATTATATTGACTCATTGAGGAAATCAGGCCAGGCCAGTGGTTCTAAAAATATCCCACCTTTTGTATTTGTCTAAGTGCTTATTTTTGATGTTATTTAACTTATTTCTCAATCTCCTGTATTTCCCAGAAACTGCACATTAGACAAAAAGGCTTGATACATTCAAATTAAATATCTTCAGCTAGAATACATACACATGGCATCGCATCACATACAGCAGAATTTCAGAAGACACATAGTGTCTGGTTGCCCCACTGTTAGTAATGCTATGGTTGACCACTAGATCAGCATGATGGCAGCCAGAATCATTGCACAGTTGCTTTCTTTTTGATGACAAGAAAATAGTCTGTGTGCTGTTGCTTTGGCACAATACAAATGTCCAGGTTCCCATCAGCTATTCATGTAATTGTTTTAATCCCACTTGATGATTCTTGTCTGAATCAATGAATTCATGACAGGCTTAAAAATGGTTTAGAAATTCATCACCCTATCTCTATTTCTGAGCCAGTGTTGTTCAGGAAAGTAGAATTTACGTTGTTCAACCAGGGCAGCCCAGTGCAGTGGGTAAGAGCATGGACATTGGAGCCAGAGGGTCTGGATTCAAATCCTGGTCCCACCTCTTGCTAGCTGTGCGACTGTCACTTAACCTCTCCATGCCTCAATTTTCTTATCTATAGAGTGTTGTGTTATGATAATTAAATTAAGTAATACTAGTAAAGCAATCAGAATAAAGCACACTGCCTGGTAAGTGCTATGTAAGTGTTAAATAAACAAAAAGTAAAACTATGGCTATTTGATTATATTGAAATGTAGTTCCTACTGGAAAGGCAGAATAAATGCTTAATTCTTTCCCTTTAATTACCAATTCTCAAAGTAAGGATTTGGTTCTATAGCTGCCACAAGGGGTGACAAATAAGCGGAAAGAACATTAAAGAGCTCAGGGAAAGATTTGGGAGGGAGGAGAGCTGGGAGAAGAGCCCAGAATGAGGACACATAGAGCAGCATGAGGCAGGGAGAAGGAGAGCACTGGAAATAGCTTTCCTTGTCTTTTTTTTATCCGTTTACAGAGCCTCAGTCAAAATCACATGGGGCCAGAGAACTAAAGAAAATAGGAAGTAGCTCCTATTTAAAGGATAAGTGCTTGGCATTCACACAAATTTGCAAAAACAAAAAAATTATTTTTATTTGTCATTAGAATACTATTGCATTACCATGAGATATATTAAGTATAATATAAAATCATAAGTTTTAAATTTACAAAACTAAACTTAGAATAAAATAACACAAAAATTATTCTAGCCCTATAAGTCTTGATTTGTTAAATAAAAAACTGAGCCTACGTTTGGTGATCCACATAAAAATGTCCCTAGGCAGTGCCAGCTTCATGAGCATGAGGCCCTGTGCAATTGAGGGGCCCCATGCTTAGAAGGGCCCACTTGGTCTAATGCTCTGCTATTTTGAAATTCTGAATAATTTTTAAATAAATAGTAGTAGTAATAATTATGTTATTAATCACACAATAATATTACATGTTTATTTATAATAATTTACATTTATAACATCATAATAATAACATAATTTGCACTGGATTCTGAAAATTATGGAGCTAGGGCATCTCTGGGCTCCTAACCCTGACCCCAAGTCAAGTCACCAGCCTGAACCCTGCAGTGCATCAGTAGGTGGATAGCCCTTTGCACGCCTAAGCTTTCATCTTTTTATTTCTTTTTTTTTAGACCGTGTTTTGCTCTTTTTGTAAAGGCTGGAATGCAGTGGTGCAATCTCAGCTCACTGCAACCTCCTTCTCCCAGGTTCCCGCCTCAGATTCCTGAGTAGTGGGATTACAGGTGCACGCCACCACACCTGGCTAATTTTTGTGTTTTTAGTAGAGACAGAGTTTCACCACATTGGCCAGGCTGGTCTCGAACTCCTGACCTCAGGTGATCCACCTGCCTGGGCCTCCTGAAGTGTTGGGATTACAGGCGTGAGCCACCATACCAGGCCTCTTTCGTCTTTAACTCTCCTTTGGGTGCCCTAAGCTTTTCTCTTCTTACTGACAACTTTCTGATTTGGTTGCCTGTGTGGCTAATTCCAGTCTCTGTCCCCCTCCTAGGGTTCCTTTTCCTTTTCAGAACCTCTGGTGAAAGGCACTGCTCTGTGGGCGGTGCCCCTTCCCCCACCCCCTCAGAACACACTTTCACCAAAGCTGTGAGGATTGTCTGTCTTGTCCTCTTCCCCCCTCAGTCTGAGTATTCTCTGTATTGCTTGTTACTTATTACTAAAATAAGACACATGGCCAAGAAAGAAAGAAACCACCCTAGGCTCTACCAGGCAAGCATTTTATCAATGTGTGGACAAGCTTAGCTCTTAGGCTCTTGGACAGTTAAATAAAGGTGAGAGCGGGGTTGGAAGAGAAGGGAAGCAAAAGGAGGAAACTCTGAAAAGGATAAGATGACTCAATCTCTCTCCCTCTTCCTGTAGGAGTGTACCCCTGTCTCTATTCCAAACAGATGTGAGGCTAATTCTGATAGAACTCCAGGGAAGGCCATCTCTGTGGAGTTTTTAATTATAAAAGATTTAAGATATTGTTCCCATTTACAGTTTACTTCCTGTTGGGAAACACCTTTCCACAAACGATCAATATCACTTTTAAACACACTAAACTGTAATGCTGATTCTTTCCCCCATCTATCATCTCCTACACCATATTTAATACATGCTTGTTCCTGCATCGACTCTGTTGTGTCTGTATACATCAGCATTCTCCTATTTGGATGAGCCTTTATGTCTAAGATCATGCGTTTGTCTCTTTCCACATTGGTCCACTCTCTTTCCTTACCTTGATAAAAGGGAAGTTTTTATTACGCGTAGGATAATTTCCAACAGTGTATTTTGTCTGTTTACCTTATTTTTTAAAAGGATGATTGCATAATGACAGAGAAAGCAATAGTGCTAGTGGCAGTAGTATTGAGTGTCTCCTATGTACAAGTCACCGTCCATGCACTGCTTCTACTGATGACAATACAATGAGTTTTATTGTCCCCATTTTACAGATAGAAAAAGAGGCTCAGAAGTCAAAGGAGCTTGGCCAAAGAAGTTACTTTTTAAGTGACAGGACTGAGATGTTAATGCCACTCTGTTGACACCAGTGCTTGGTCAACCCAATTACCCCAGTATCCTCTCTTTATATAAAGAAGAGCCTATGAAATCCTCTTTTGTCTTTACAAGATCCCATTAGCTCTATAGCCACAGCACCCACTCTTTGTAATCGACAGAAAGTGCTGGGCACCATGGCCCCTCGACCCTGTGCGTACCCTTCTTTCTATCATGTTATGCATTAACTTTCACAAGCTGCTTGTTATGTAAGGTGTTGCACATAACATCTCTGTTTGCCCTCGTTCTTACATTCCCTGAAGCCTCTTAAAGGTTTTTTTTAATGTCCCTATCCCCCTCATCCATCGATTTCAATTTTATAGGCCTAGCCTTCTTTTGGTATTTCTCTGTATATCACTTTCCCAGCCTCCACTTTCAGGTCCTTGCCCTTTCTTTTCCTCACTATCTCTTCTTTGTCACACTCTCCCAGGTCATCCTTTCCCAGTACTATATACCTTGCTTTTAGTGACATGGGCTTCTCCTATTCATTTTCAGTGTTGGCAGTAGGAATCTGAAGTCTGCCCCTCAGTTGTCCTCTTTGAGTATCTCACTTTGAACACAAAAGCATTAAATTGTAAATCAGTTCTGCATTGATCAAGGCTTAGCCACGTTCCCCACTGCCTGGCTGAGACCTCTGAATGCTGAAACTATGAGTTTTCTTCTGTGCTTGCTCTATTGTTGTGCAAGGCCAAGAAAAGTTTCTCATCAACGAAGCTGCATACTCTGTTGGCATGAATCAGGCAGAAAAGCTGCAGCCAAACCTTGCTCAGTTCTTACTTTTCTAATGATAACTTTAACCCCTCTAATTTGCTTCCTTTTTAAATTCTCCCCCCCCCCTATTGCATCTTATCCTTGTCCCAGGTGCAGTCATAGAATTATCCTTCACATTTACATTTTTTTCTCCTTTCCTCTTATCCTGCTCACTTGTTCCTTTGGTTTGACTCGTCTCAATTTTTACTTGGATTATTCTTTTAGTAGCTTTACAATTCAACAAGCACTTACTGAGTGCCTACTATGTTCCAAGTACTGAAACAAGTGCTAATCCCTGCTCCCAAGGAGTTCAGTATTTCAGTGTACTTTAAACACTTGTGTTACTCCAGGAAGGGAAAGAGGGTGATTAAACCAGTCTTTTAGTTGGTCATCCACATATACATGAAGCTCAAAAAAACGTACAAAATGGCTTTTACTTTCAGTCTACATCACTTATTCCAACCAATGGGAGTCAATCGAACATGTAATTATCTTGTTTGTTGGAATTTTTTTTTTTGCTTTGTAATTAGTATATTAAGGAGACAATACATTTTAAGAATTGCTTACATTCTGATACCCAGATTTAAGCATGTGAACATTTGATGAGACTTTTAAACATACAATTAAATCTATTCATTATAATTTGCTATACTACCAACATTAGTTACTTTGGAGCGTAAGTCAAGTGGTTTATAGTAATCCTGTAACATACCTAAAGAACACCTTCTTATATTATGCATGCAAATCACTTCTCCACGTAAAGGTCTTTTCTCTTTAATTTCTATGTCACCCAGCTCTGAAGTCACTACTTGGGCTTATCGTGGTCCACATACAAGGAGGGGGGCAAATAACCAGGACTGGTCAAGATATATATGGAGATATATATATGTATATATGGATGGCACAGCAGAAGGAAACACAATTCTGGAAGTGCAAGCCTTCGGGAAGCAGCATTATTATGGTAAATCCCTCCTACAAAAAGGTATCATTTTTATCACTGATATCACTGGATAAATTTTATATTACATCATATTCAAGTAACAGTTGAGGCAATATAATAAATGCAGAGACATTACAATGAATCCCACTTAATACAAAGAACTATACAGACCAACAATTCTCTACACAATTTTTTTTCCTCATTGCCAGTTAAATACAGAGTTTTACTTTCATGGCTTAACAATGAAGGGTCATACACTGAAGCCAATACATATATCTAGCATTTCAGTCTAAGCTTGTCCACGTATATAGATGAAGTCAATTACAGGGTTTGGCCAGAAATGCTAGGAAAAGGTCTTTGTAAAGTAGTTTTTACAGGTATTAAACTTCATCTTGCACACAGAAGTCATCATGCGTATAGGGCAAAGTCAGAGCTTTTATATTTGTGTTTATTCTTCATTTAACTTTTTAAAACTGTACTATAGTTGAATATTAAAAACAAAAGCAAGTAGTGAGCATATTATGATTACGGTCCTTCACTCATTCACTACTGTACATAAAATGCCAGCAGTGAGTGTTATTCACTGGCCTATTAAGAGGTCTGACACTGAACACCGCCTCTGGGATGATGTTCATCATCCTCATATGCTTCTCTATTGTAATGGCACTGTCTTTCCTGATTTGGAGTAAAATCCACCCATTTTACTTTATCTGTCTTATCAGTCTCTTCCACTTCTTTCCTCTCAGGTAAGAGTTTTTCCAGCAAAGACAGTTTATAAGGAGAGAGAATGTCATTCTCAGGAAAGTTTATCTTAAATTCGATGATTAGGCAACGCTTTTCGTATGGTCTATGATAAATTGCCATGCCTTCATTTAGTACGCACTTGATATCTCCATGCTTGACAATCTGACCTGGATGAGAGGTGATGACAGTGGTCCGGTTGTCAAGAGTAGATACTGGCTTCTGGAAGCCACACAATACTTCAACCAGCTGTATGTCCATACACATGAAAAGGTCTTCTCCTCATCGAGTAAAACCAGCATGGTCCTTCTGATCTAAGATAATGATAATATCTCCTGGCTCCAGTCCTGGTTCTTGGTCTTCTTTACCATGAATATTGTCTTCTGGCCATCTTTCATGCCTTTGTCAATATGAACTTCTAGAATATTCTTCTCTCGAACTATCTTCCTTCCATTGCACCTTTTGCATCTATCTTTAGGACTGATCGGCTCCCAGTGGCCCTGGCACTCCATGCACACAGACTGAATTTGCTGAACCATTCCAGGTCCTATCTGATGAATTATTATTTGCATTCCAGTACCTTGGCAATTGAGACAGCACTCTACTCCTCCTTCTTACCTCCTCTACCTTCACATTTGTCACAAATCACATTCTTTTGCAGAGCCAGTTTTCTTGTTACACCATTACGTAAGTCTTCTAGGGTTACTGAGAGCTGATGTACAACATTTTTACCTTTCCTTTCTCTCTGTATCCTTCCTCCTCCTCCAAAAAGCATATCAAAGATATCCATGGGGAAGCCAAAACTGCCACCTGCTCTACCCTCTTTAATTGCCTGTTCTCTTCCATTGTCATATAATTCCTTCTTTGCATCAGAGAGAATTTCATGAGCTTGAGAAATCCGTTTAAACTTCTCTCCTTTATTTGGATTCTTATCAGGATAGTACTTTAAGGCCAGTTTCCTATAAGCCTTTTTCAATTCTTCCTGCGTAGCATTGGGTTTGACCCCCAAAACATCATAGTAAGTGGTTTCTTTCACCATCTTCTGCCAGTGAGGGGGCTGAGGCCGGTGTGCAAGAGAGTGGGAAGGAGTACAGAGCTGTGCAAACCTCGGGCAGTGACCACTCCTCCAACTCTCACTGAGCATTCTGGAAAGTTCCTGGATTTTTTTTTTTTTTTTTTTGTACTTGCAGTTCTGGCGTACATGTGCAGATCTTGCAGGATTTTTGCATAGGTACACACATGACATGATGGTTTGCTGCCTCCACCCCCCCATACCTAAGGCATGTCTCCCAATGTTATCCCTCCCCAACCTCCCCTACCCCCCCACTGTCCCTCCCCTAGCCCCATACCCCCCAACAGACCCCTAGTGTGTGATGTTCCCCTCCCTGTGCCCATGTGTTCTCATTGTTCAACACCTGCCTATGAGTGAGAACATGCAGAGTTTGGTTTTCTGTTCTTGTGTCAGTTTGCTGAGAATTATGTCCCTACAAAGGACATGAACTCATCCTTTTTTATGGCTGCATAGTATTCCATGGTGTTTATGTGCCACATTTTCTTTGTCCAGTCTATCATCGATGGGCATTTGGGGTTGGTTCCAGGTCTTTGCTATGGTAAACAGTGCCACAGTGAACATACATGTGCATGTGTCTTTATAATAGAATGATTTATAATCCTTTGGGTATATACTCAGTAATGGGATTGCTGGGTCAAACGGAATTTCTATTTCTAGATCCTTGAGGAATCGCCACAAATGTCTTCCACAATGGTTGAACTAATTTACACTCACACCAACAATGTAAAAGTGTTCCTATTTCTCCACATCCTCTCCAGCATCTGTTGTCTCCAGATTTTTTAATGATCACCATTCTAATTGGTGTGGAATGGTATCTCAACGTGGCTTTGATTTGCATTTCTCTAATGACCAGTGATGATGAGCATTTTTTCATGTTTATTGGCCTCATAAATGTCTTCTTTTGAAAGTGTCTGTTCATATCCCTTTGCCCACTTTTGAATGGGTTTTTTTTTTTTCTTGTAAATCTGCTTGAGTTCTTTGTAGATTCTGGATGTTAGCCCTTTGTCAGATGGGTAGATTGCAAAACTTTTTTCCCATTCTCTTGGTTGCTGGTTCACTCTAATGATTGTTTCTTTTACTGTGCAGAAACTCTTAAGTTTAATTAGATCCCGTTTGTCTATTTTGGCTTTTGTTGCCATTGCTTTTAATGTTTTAGTCATGAAGTCCTTGCCTATGCCCATGTCCTGAATGGCGTTGCCAAGGTTTTCTTCTAGGGTTTTTATGGTGTTAGGTCTTATGTTTAAATCTTTAATCCATCTGGAGTTAATTTTAGTGTAAGGTGTAAGGAAGAGGTCCAGTTTCAGCTTTCTGAACATGGCTAGTGAGTTTTCCCAACACCACTTACTAAACAGGAAATCTTTCCCCATTGCTTGTTTTTGTGAGGTTTGTCAAAGATCAGATGGTTGTAGATGTGTGGCATTACTTCTGAGGCCTCTGTTCTGTTCCATTGGTCTATATCTCTGTTTTGGCACTAGTATCATGCTGTTTTGATTACTGTAGCCTTGTAGTATAATTTGAAGTCAGGAAGTGTGATGCCTTCAGCTTTGTTCTTTTTGCTTAGGATTGTCTTGGCTATGTGGACTCCCTTTTGGTTCCATATGAAGTTTATAGTGTTTTTTTTTTCCAGTTCTGTGAAGAAGGTCAATGGTAGCTTGATGGGGATAGCATTGAATCTATAAATTACTTTGGGCAGTATGGCCATTTTCACGATATTGATTCTTCCCAACCATGAACATGGAATATTTTTCCATCTGTTTGTGTCCTCTCTTATTTCCTTGAGCAGTGGTTTGTAGTTTTCCTTGAAGAGGTCCTTTACATCTTTTGTTAGTTGTATTCCTATTTATTTTATACTCTTTGTAGCAATTGTGAATGGGGGAGTTTGCTCATGATTTGGCTCTCTGTTTGTCTGTTGTTGGTGTACAGGAATGCTTGTGATTTCTGCACATTGTTTTTGTATCCTGAGATTTTGCTGAAGTTGCTTGTCAGCTTAAAGAGATTTTGGGCTGAGATGATGGGGTCTTCTAAATAAAAAATCATGTCATCTGCAAATAGAGACAATTTGACTTCCTATTTTCCTAATTGAATATGCTTTATTTCTTTTTCTTGCCTGATTGCTCTGGCTAGAACTTCCAATACTTTATTGATAGGAATGTTGAAAAGGGCATCCTTGTCTAGTGCCAGTTTTCAAAGGGAATGCTTCCAGTTTTTGCCCGTTCAATATGATATTGGCTGTGGGTTTGTCATAAATAGCTTTTATTATTTTGAGATATATTCCATTGATACCTAGTTTATTGAGAGTTTTTAGCATAAAGCGCTGTTGAATTTTGTTGGAGGCCTTCACTGCATCTATTGAGATGATCATGTGGTTTTTGTATTTGGTTCTGTTTATTTGATGGACTACGTTTATAGGTTTGCGTAAGTTGAACCAGCCTTGCATCCCAGGGATGAAGCCTACTGATCGTGATGGAAAATCTTTTTGATGTGCTGTTGCATTTGGTTTGCCAGTATTTTACTGAGGATTTTTGCATCAATATTCATCATGGATATTGGCCTGAAGGTTTCTTTTTTGGTTGTGTCTCTGTCAGGTTTTGGTATTAGGCTGATGTTGGTCTCATAAACTGAGTTAGGGAGGATTCCCTCTTTTTGTATTGTTTGGAATAGTTTCAAAAGGAATGGTAACAGCCCCCTCTTTGTATGTCTGGCAGAATTCGACTGTGAACCCGTCTGGACCTAGACTTTTTTTGGTTGGTAGGCTATTAATCGCTGCCTCAACTTCAGCCCTTGTTATTGGTCTATTCAGGGGATTCAACTTCTTCCTGGTTTAGTCTTGGGAGGGTGTAAGTATCCAGGAATTTATCCATTTCTTCCAGATTTACTGGTTTATGTGCATAGAGTTGTTTGTAGTAATCTTTGATGGTAGTTTGTCACCACTGATTCTGTGGAATCGGTGGTGATATCCCCCTATATCATTTTTTATTGCATCTATTCAATTCTTCTCTCTTTTCTTTTTTATTAGTCTGGCTAGCAGTCTATTTTGTTGATCTTTTCAAACCAGCTCCTGGATTTATTGATTTTTTTTTAAGGGTTTTTTATGTCTCTATCTCCTTCAGTTCTGCTCTGATCTTAGTTATTTCTTGTCTTCTGCTAGCTTTTGAATTTTTTTTTTTTATCTTGCTCCTCTAGCTCTTTCAATTTTGATGATAGGGTGTCGAGTTTTGATACTTCCTCACTTCTCATGTGGACATTTAGTGCTATAAATTTCCCTTGAAACACTGCTTTAAATGCGTCCCAGAGATTCTGATACATTGTGTCTTCATTCTCATTGGTTTCAAAGAACATCTTTATTTCTGCCTTCATTTTACTGTTTATCCAGTCGTGATTCAGGAGCAAGTTGTTCAGTTTCCATGTAGTTGTGCGGTTTTGAATGAGTTTCTTAATCCTGGGTTCTAATTTGATTGCACTGTGGTCTGAGAGACTATTTGTTATTATTTCAGTTATTTTGCATTTGCTGAGGAGCAATTTACTTCCAATTAATTATGTGGTCAATTTTAGAGTAAGTGTGATGTGAGAAGAATGTATAGTCTGTGGATTTGGGGTTGAGAGTTCTGTAGATGTCTATTAGGTCCACTTGGTCCAGATCTTCATTTAAGTCCTGGATATCCTTGTTGATTTTCTGTCTTATTGATCTGTCTAATATTGACAGTGGAGTGTTAAAGTCTCCCACTATTATTGTGTGGGAGTCTAAGACTCTTTGTAGGTCGTTAAGAACTTGCTTTATGTATCTGGATGTTCCAGTATTGGTTAAGTATAATTTAGGATAGTTAACTCTTCTTGTGGCTTTGATTCATTTATCATTATATAATGCCCTTCTTTGACTCCTTTGATCTTTGTTGGCTTAAAGTCCATTTTATCAGAGACTAGGATTGCAACCCTTGCTCTTTTTTTGCTCTCCACTTGCTTGGCAAATCTTCTATCCCTTTATTTTGAGTCTATGTGTGACTTTGCATGTGAGTTGGGTCTTGACTTTTTATCCAGCTTACCAGTCTGTGTCTTTTGATTGGGGCATTTAGACTGTTTACATTTAACGTTAATATTGTTATGTGTCAATTTGATCCTGCCATTTTGTTACTGGCTGGTGGTTTTGCCTGTTAGTTGATGCAGTTTCTTCATTGCATCGTTGATCTTTACCGTTTAGTACATGTTTGCAGTGGCTGGTACTGGTTGTTTTTTTTCCATGTTTATTGCTTCCTTCAGGAGCTCTTGTAAGTCAGGTCTGGTGGTGATGAAATCTCTCAGCAATTGCTTGTTCATAAAGGATTTTATTTCTCCTTCACTCATGAAGCTTAGTTTGGCTGGATATGAAATTCTGGGTTGAAAGTTATTTTCTTTAAGGATGTTGAATATTGGCCCTCACTCTCTTTTGGCTTGCAGGGTTTCTGCTGAGAGATCTGCTGTGAGTCTGATGGACTTCCCTTTGTGGGTGACCTGACCTTTCTCTCTGGCTGTCCTTAGCATTTTTTTCCTTCATTTCAACACTAGTGAATCTGACAATTATGTGACTTGAGGCTGCTCTTGTTGAGGAATATCTTTGTGGTGTTCTCTGTATTTCCTGGATTTGAATGTTGGCCTACCTTGCTAGGTTGGGGAAGTTCTCCTGGATAATATCCTGAAGAGTGCTTTCTTGCTTGGATTTATTCTCCCTGTCACATTCAGGTACACCAATCAAGCGTAGATTAGTGTTTTTCACATAATCCCATATTTCTTGGAGACTTTTTTCATTTCTTTTCACTCTTTTTTTCTCTAATCTTGCCTTCTCCTTTTATTTCATTGAGTTGATCTTCAATCTCTGATATCCTTTCTTCTGCCTCATCGATTTGGCTATTGAAACTTGTGTATGCGTTAATGAAGTTCTCGTGCTGTGCTCTTTTTCAGTTCCATCAAGTCGTTTATGTTCTTCTCTAGTTATTCTAGTTAGCATTTCGGATCTCCTTTTTTCAAGCTTTTTAGTTTCTTTGCATTGGGTTAGAACATGTTCATTTAGCTCAGAGAAGTTTGTTATTACCCACCTTCTGAAGCCTGCTTCTGTCAATTTGTCAAACTCATTCTCCATCCTGTTTTGTTCCCTTGCTGGTGAGGAGTTGTGATCCTTTGGAGGAGGAGAGGCATTCTGGTCTTTGATGATTTCATCCTTTTTGCACTGGTTTCTTACCATCTTCATGGATTTATCTACCTTTGATCTTTGAAGTTGGTGATTTCAGATGGGGTGGCTGAGTGGACGTTCTTTCTGTTAACATTGAAGTTATTTATTTTTGTTTTTTAGTTTTCCTTCTAACAGTCAGACCCCTCTGCTGTAGGACTGCTGGAGGTCCACCCCAGACCTTGCTTGCCTGGGAATCACCTGCAGGTGCTGCAGAACAGCAAGGATTGCTGCCTGATCTTTCCTCTGGTAGCTTTGTCCCAGAAGGATACCTGCTAGGTGTCAGCCAGAGTCCTCCTGTATGAGGTGTTATTTTGGTTTTGCAGAGGTCAGGGAGCCGCTTGAGGAGGCAGTCTGTCCCTTGTCTGCCTGCAGAGGCACTGCTGGGCTGCCACGGGCTCAGTCCAGCTGCTGTGTAAGCTTCCTCTGGCTTTTCTTTACACAGGTAAGATTAGAACCGTCTCAGCAATGGTGGATGCCCTTCCCCCTACCAAGCTTGATCATCCCGGGTTGAGCTCTAACTGATGTGCTGGCTGTGAAACTCTCAAGTGAGAAGGCTTCAGTTTGCTGGTCTTTGTGAGGGTGGGACCTGCCAAGCCCTATCACCTGTCTCCCTGCTTTCAGCTCCCCCTCTTCTTGGGGAGAGGGAGCTGTGTCCCACAGGCACTCTCGGTGCTAGTCAAAACGTCTGCCCAGATCTGTGCCAACAACCCATGGTGCCAGCTGGAACTGTCACTCAGTTCTGTGCTGGTAACTTGTGGCGCTTTTGAGCTAATGGAGTGTGCACCGGGACCACCAGGCAAAGGCCATGGGAGAAGCACAGTAGCTGAACTGGAATGCCGGAGGGGGGAACCCCCTGATCCTCTGGCCAGTTACACTTCCCAGGTGAGGCAGTGCCCCACCCTACCTCAGTTTGCCCTCCTTGGGCTACACCCACTCTCCAACCATTCCCATTAAAATAAATCTGGTACCTCGGTTGGAAATGCAGATAGTTGTTAAAATTTGGTGTTTCTGTTTGGGGACAAATGGTGTAGGCTTCCATTTGGCCACCTTGTTCCACCCTCTTTAATTTTTTAAGAGATAGTTCTTGTCCTAAAATTTTTGTTTTCTGTAATATTCTATACTTCTGGTATGAGTAGAATATTTCTCTCATCTCTCTAAGGATGACAATGATAATGTTTGAAAGTTTTCTTCTGCCACCTGCATTGCCTGTTTGCTCAGAATCCCTTCAATTATGCTGTTTATGTTATTCTTTCTCTTTTGTTTATTTTTATTTTTTGAGACAGAGTCTCTTTCTGTTGCCCAGGCTGGAGTGCAGTGGCATGATCTCGGCTCACTGCAACCTCTGCCTCCTGGGTGCAAGCTATTCTCCTGCCTCAGTCTCCCAAGTATCTGGGACTGCAGGCATGCACCATCACACCCTGCTATTTTTTTTTTTTTTTTTTTTTTAGTAAGGACAGGATTTCACTGTGTTAGCCAGGATGGTCTTGATCTCCTGACCTCGTGATCCGCCTGCCTAGGCCTCCCAAAGTGCTGGGATTATAGGCATGAACCACCACGCCCAACCTATTCTTTGTCTTTAGTATTGAAAATTTTTCTGAAAATTCTGATGATTGTAAGCTATTTGTTTATATATAAGAATGAGATTGGAAGTTCTTTGTGCATAGGTGGGGTCGTTTGCCAGCAGCCATCACTTTCAGATCACTGGATGAAGAGCCAGCTCTTTCATTGGCGGCCCATAACTGTTAGTATCTTAGGACCTTTTCTGTAAACCCATTCCCTTTTCCAGAGAAGAGTCTTCTAATTTCATGCCTGGCAGTGGGGGGCAGGGTAGAATGTGAGGTGGTGAAATAACATCCTGGCTGCTGACATTCTGGGAGCTAGATGGAGAAAAAGAGCTTAAAGGTCCTCATTAACCACCCACCCACTTTTCTCCATTTTGGAAGCTTGGTACTTATACCAGCCCTCTTGTGCTTTTGTTCCACTCTGTACCTTTTCTTGTTTGTCACCAGAAAATAAATTGTAGGTCTTTCTGATGTAGGGGTTGGTTAGGATAGTTGCCGGGCTGTGAAGTTGGGGAAGATATCTGAGATGTCCCTTATTTGTATTGTGACTTTTAACCATCCTTTTCTATTTTGAACCCTGTGCCTTACTCCTGTTTTCCATTCTATCCCATGCCTTCAAATTCTGAATCACTCCATGTTCTACAGGGTGACTAATTTACCTACTGTTCTTTGCCTCTGCAGACGCCTGGGCTATAGTGCCCTCTGAGCCCCTCCATTCCCTCCCCCCCTCCAGCCCCCAAACTATCTTCACAATTTCTGTTAAACCTTTTCTTGACTGTTATTGCCTCTCCTGTGTTATTTATTTTTGTGACTGTGTTATGTAGTTGTAATTGTAAAAGCAACTTTATTTTTTTTGTCTCCCATCATTTTAAGTTTGTTCAGGTTAGGTAGCCTATCCTTTGTCTTTTGGTGAACACACAGGCTATCTCAGTGATTTCCTGATCACTCTTTGAGAGTCTCGCAGGGTCTCACTCTGTCACCCAGGCTGGAGTGCAGTGGTGCAATCATGGCTCACTGCAGCCTCGACCCCCAGGCTTGGGTGATCCTCCCACTTCAGCCTCCTAGTACCTACATTACTTTTTAAAATTAAAAAATTATTTTTTTATTTTGAGACAGAGTCTTGCTCTGTTGCCCAGGCTGGAATGCAGTGACTCAATCTCGGCTCACTGCAACCTCTGCATCTCAGGTTTCAATTAGTCTTGTGCCTCAGCCTCCCAAGTAGCTTGGGGATTATATACATATCCCACCATACCCGGTTACTGTTTGTATTTCTAATGGAGAAGGAGTTTTACTATTTTGGCCAGACTTGGTCTCGAACTCCTGGCCTCCAGTGATCCACCCGTCTCAGCCTCGCAAAGTGCTGGGATTACAGTCATGAGCCACCACACCTGGTCCCTACATAACTTTTAAAAATACATTATACTAAATGAAAGAAGCCAGACATATGTCATAAATTTCACCCATCTAAAGTGTACAATCTTTTTCTCCTCTCTCCTCCCCCCCCTGGTCGGGCATGGTGGCTCATGTCTGTAATCCCAGCACTTTGGGAGGCCTGCAGTGGGTGAATTGCTTGAGCCCAGGAGTTCCAGACCAGCCTGGGAAACATGGTGAAACCCCAGCTCTGAAAGAAAGAAAAGAAAGAAAGAAGGAAAAGAGAGAGAGAGAGACAAAGGAAGGAGGGAAGGAAGGAAAAAAAAGAGGAAAGAAAGAACAAACCACCTAGGCATGGTGGCATATGCCTGTAGTCCCAGCTACCCTGGAGGCTGAGGCAGGAGAATCGCTTGAGCCCAGGAGGTCAAGGCTGCAGTGAGCTGTGATTGGGCCACTGCACTCCAGCCTGGGCAACAGAGCAAGACTTGTCTCTAAATAAATACATAAATAAATAAAGTGTACAGTTTAATGATTTGAGTATATTGCAGTAATGTTATCCTCACCATTATCTAATTACAGAGCATTTTTTATCACCCTAAAAGAAATCTCATCATTATTAGCAATCCCTGCCAACTCCCACTTGCCTCCATTCCCTTGCAACCACTAATCTACTTCTGCCCGTCCAGAAAATGCCTACTCTGGACATTTTATATAAATTACATCATACAATTTGTGACCTTCTCATGTTTGGCCTTCCTTCCTTCACTTAGCATATAACATATATTTAATTTTATTTAAGTTCTGAAATACATGTGCAGAAACATGTGGGTTTGTTACATAGGTATACATGTGCCATGGTGGATTGCTGCACCTATCAACCTGTCATCTGGGTTTTAAGCCCCACATGCATTAGGTATTTGTCTTAATGCTCTCCAACCCCTTGCCCCCTACCCCAACAGGCACCAGTGGTGATGTTCCCCCTCCCCTGCATCCATGTGTTCTCATTGTGCAGTTCTTACTTATGAGTGAAATATGCAATGTTTGGTCTTCTGTTCCTGCGTTAGTTTGCTGAGAATGATGGCTTCCAGCTTATCCAGGCCCCTGCAAAGGATGTGATCTCCTTCTTTTTTTTTTTTTTTGGAGGGGGCACCAGATTTGCACTCATTTTTTTTTATGGCTGCATAGTGTTCCATGGTGTATATGTACCAGATTTTCTTTATCCAGTCTACCATTGATGGGCATTTGGGATTGGTCCCAAGTCTTTGCTATTGTAAATAGTCACTCAGCACAATGTTTTTAAGGTTCATCCATGTCGTAGCATGTATTAGTACCTCACTTTTTTTGTTGTTGTGGCTGAGAAATATCTTATTGGGTAGATATGCCCTACTTTGTTTATTCATTTATGAGTTGGTGGACATTTGAGTTGCTTGTACTTTTTGGCTGTTATGAATAATGCTGCTATGAGCATTTGTGTACACATCTCTATGTACATGTATGTTTTCAAATTCTCTTGGAGCTATACCTATAAATAGAAATACTACATCATATGGTAACTTCATCTTAAAATTATTGAGGAAATGCCAAAATGTTTGCCACATCAGCTGCACCATTTTTTCTCTTCCTACTAGCAATATACAATGATCTCTAATATCTTCACATCTTTGCTAACACTTGTTTTTTCCTTTTAAAAAATTTTAGCCATCCAAGTGGGTGTGAAGTGGTATCTTATTTTGGTTTTGATTTACATTTCCTAAATGACTAATGATGGTGAGCTTCTTTTCATCTGCTTTTTGGCCATCTGCATGTCCTCCTTGGAGAAATGTCTATTGAGGATTATTTTGCTCATTTTTAATTAATTTGTCTTTTTATTATTGAATTGTAAGTATTATTATGTATTCTATATAAAAGTCCCATATCAGTTATATTTGTAAATATTTTCTCCCATTCTATGGTTGTCTTTCACTTTTCTTGATAACTTCCTTACAAGTATAAAAGCTTCTAATGTTGTTGAAGTTCCATTTATATCTTCATTCTCTTGGGCACTTGTGCTTTTTAGGTATTATATCTAAGAAATCGTTACCTAATCTAAAGTCACGAAGATTTATACCAATGTTTTCTTCTAATGGTTTGAAAACTTCAGAGTTTTAGATGAGACATTTGGGTCATTGATTCATATGGAGTTTATGTGTATAGTGTGAGTTAAGGGTCCGGCTTCATTCCTTTGCTTGTGCATATCCAGGTGCCTCAGAACTATTTGTTGAAAGACTACTCTTTCTGGGACTCCATGTTTGGGTCTCCTTCCACGAACACTCTCGTGGAAGCCATCTTTCTCTCTCCTGGATCTCCCCTCTGGGGTCCCCTTCCACACTCTCATGGAAGCCTGTCTTCCCCCTCCTAAACTCCATCTCTCTCTATCCCTTTCCACTCAGTGTGGAAGCTGCTTTCCTCTCCTGGATTCTCTCACTCAGCATGAGAGTTAGCTGTTTCTTTCTCTCTCCTCCTGTTTCTCTTCCTCTCTCTAAATTAAAAAAAAAGACTACTCTTTCCATACTGAAGGGTCTTGGCACCCTTGTCAAAAATAAATTAACCACAAATGCCTATTTTTCATGGAAAATTATCTTCATCTTAAAATTCTATGACAATTCAAACATGTCTCATGTTAAATGTTAGAATAAAATATGCAAGGTCTCAAAAAATTCCTCCTATGAACTCTTCTGGAGGCAGTTGGAGGTTTTTGCTCTACTAAAATGAATGAGTAAGCCAAGAAAAAGAAAGACATAGGGTAAGATCCAAGAAACAAAGACTCTAACTCCAAGGGACGGGAAGGGAGAGTCCCAGGAAAACAATCCTGTTCAGGGTCATGAGCATAACTGGCCTAGTTTGTAGCAGGGAACAGGGAGCTGCAAATAGGCAATCACTAAGGGGAATATGGAAGCAAAAGATTTTTTTAGATGAATCAGAGTGTTTGGAAAAATTACTAATACATATTTTACAGAACTGTTAGAATTCTCCTGGCAAGAAAGCATTAGAAATATTGAAATCTCAAATAATAAAATACTGAAGCCATTATTAACCTCTAGAAAAAAATGAAAGACTAATGATCATATGCTTAGACTAACAATAATCTACTACTTTGCTTAGCAGCAAACAGTAGTTGCATACTCATAATCGTGTGGACCTGGCCAATGATTTAATCAAGCATTGTAATAGAAATTTCAAGGGAATCGATGGATCTGGGAGTACAGTGTGGGGAGGTATAAGAAAAGCTAAATTGTCAACTACTGTAAAAGAAAATTAAATAGATAGTATCTAACATCAATCAATAAATAGCTCTTTAGGTGTATTATTTAGATAATACAATGTGGAAATCGAAGAAAAAGCTACTATTGCTTCTTGGGGAGGGTGATGGGGAATGCTGGGTAGCAGACTGTTGTTATTTGTTATGTCATGCCCTCAATATTATTTCATGTTTATGTGTATGTGTTACTATGAAAACAAAAATTGTTACTCTCTTAACTCCCAAGCCAGCAGGAGCTACAAAGAGACCACCACCACCTCATAACTGGCCCAATTGGAAACTTAAGCTTCACCTTTGGTTATTCTGAACTTGGCCTCTATGTGGGTGAAGTATGGGCAGAGGCGGAAGGGCCTTGAGCCTTCTGGATGCCAACTTCTGATGATGTGAATTAATGCGTGCAGGTGGCTTTCAACTGGCCAGCTAATTTCTGCAATAAAGGAAATGACTGTAATTTCTGTTTTTGCATCTGGCCTTAAAGAAAAGTGGCCCAAATTGCCTATTGAATTTATGGAGATGAGATCTCAAGTATCTTAGGATACTTGTTGGATGAAGGGACAGGCTTTGCCAGGAAAGCGATTTTAGTACATCTCCCCTTTCATAAGGTAATTATGAAAAAAAAATTTCTATTTAATTTTTTTAGAGTAGCATAACTCGTAAAAATCTCGCGTTCTGCTGTGACTTGTATGTTTTGTTAATGCATATTATCTCTTATCCTCATGTACTAGGTTACCAAACAGGGTTTTATGTAGTGAGCTTTTTTCTTATTTATCCTGCTTTATAGTTACTGTGTTTTTCTTACTACCTAGGTCCCAAGTATATCTACTGTTAGTGATCGTTATGACCGATCTCTGTGCCCCCTTTCTGTTCCTTATCTATCTCTTTCATCACCTCCCTAAACCATTTTTTTTTTTTTTTTTTTGTGGTTGTTTGCTTCACATCCCCACATTTTTCTCTCTCCCCATTGTCCATTCATTTAAGAAATATTCATAAGCAGCTAGAATATGCATTAAAACACTACACTCCCTGAGGAGTGCTCTCAACAGTCTAATTGAGGTGACATACAAATAATGAATAGAAATAGTGATTAACTAATAGTTAATGATGTAATGAACAAATCATTTCTCTAGATGGTGCATGCTACAGGATTAAAACATAAAGGTAATACATGCTCATTGCAGGAAATTGGCAGAATACAGAAAATATACAAAAAAAAATAGGAAATTTGAGTTACACTGTCTTGGTAGGAGTCCCTAGCTCTATCCTTATCACAACTTATATCCTTAGGCATCCAGCTCAACCTCTCCTGAGCCCCACTTTCTTTATCTGTTATGAAAGGATAATAATCAATAACACCATAGGCTTACCGCAGAGCCCATAGTGAACATAAGTGACAGTAGTCTGACTTGTCATTACCACCACCATCAATTTTTTGGTACATGGCCTTCAGATATTTTTTTCTGTCGTATGTTTCTAATTACTTAATTAAAATTAACTTGTTTCCTCCCATGTTTACATTTTTTCTCCTTCCTTAGTCTTTATTTGCTATGCTTGTCACTGTCATTTCCTATTTCTTTAACTTTTTTTCTTTATTTCTCCCGTTTTTTTTTTTTTTTTTTTCTATTTGTAATATTTCCCTCTTACTATTATTGGCAAGTAGTCTGACAGGGACAGAAGAAAGATTGACTGAGCTGCTACTAAGGACACAGGTACTGTGTTGGGTCTCAGGGAAGACTGAAAATAGACGATGAAGAAATTCATTCCTTTTTAGCACATTTTTGCCAGCCATAGGGAGCCATTTCTGGCACAGATACTCAAGACCTTAGGCCCTGGTCCCGAGCACTGTCACTCTCCTCAGGTTGTGTTATCCTCTTCACCTTGTCATTTGTCCAAATAGGTACATTAATGCCTGCCCTGCCAGTCTAATTATGCTGTGGATTATGGAATTTCAATGAGCTTTTGAAAACCAGACGTATGGAAAATAATTATAATCAATATGTCTCAAGAAGCTGGTTCCTACCTTCTTTATCTAGTGGTTGTATAGGCTGTTCCTGTTCTCTTTTCTAAAAATGCTCTAAGGTCCCCACAAAAACACATTGCCATTTGCTCTTCAATACCAAATACCACAATCAACTTTTGTACCAACCTAATAATTAATTCTTCTCACTTTCACTCACTTTGTCAAGAATAGTTAAATCTCTGGTCATAATCACCCTAAAGTCAAACTGGCTTCAGATACTAAACCAGCTAAATATTTGATGCTATATACCCTTAAGTTATAAAAATAAAATGCTGCCCCTCTCTATACACTAGCTGCAGCCGCTCCCTCCCCCACCAGCTTGTCTTCCATAACACAATTGAAATTCACTTACCCTTGCCCTGTACGCCAAAATACTACCATTGTTTAGATCAGAATATTCATTATTCTGAAGCACATTTTCTAGCAGCAAAACCAAGTAAAATCTATATTTGCTTGGTAGTTGCCAGGCATCTACAGTGTCCCTTTTTTTCAGCATTTAAGAAATCAAAACAAAACTCCCCCATTATTTTTCATAATCATAAAAGACTTATATTCATATATACCCAGGTTTGTATTTTGTTTTAAAATTATACTAAAATATAAAACATTTGGGCTATATGAGAAACAATACACCTAGTAGGGTTTATAATCACCTCAAGCTATGGGACTTGGCCATGGAGACTCATTACTTGTTCTCTCTACTTTTTGCACTAGGCTCACAAATTGCAGCGGATAGGCAACTAACACCTGACACTCTAGATCCCCCCCGTAGGCTGAGATGGGCGGATCACGATCACTTGAGGTCAGGAGTTCGAGACCAGCCTGGCCAACATGGTGAAACCCTGCCTCTACCAAAAATCAAAAAAAATCAGCTGGGGTGTGGTGGCATATGCCTGTAAGCCCAGCCACTTGGGAGACTGTAGGCAGGCCAGTATTGGCTTGAACCCGGATAATAGAGGTTGGTGGTTAGTTGAGATTGTACCACTGCACTCCAGCGTGGGTGGGCCACATAGCGAGACTCTATATCCTTAAAAAAAAAGAAAGAAAAAAAATAAAATTGGACTTATCTAAGAATAAAATTAAAATAAGATCCAATGGAGAGATCATTTTCACTGTTCATTGTACTTGCTTTACAGCCATTTTCATGGCCTAATAATTTTGATTTATTAATTAGGAAATCTATAAAACACATCTAATTAAAAAAATTTTCCAAGCATTTCAGATTTGTTTTTATTTTTATCTAAAAACCCTCTAGGGGTATGATTGCCTTTGTCGTGTCGTCATTATGAAGTCAAGGAAACTTTATTGTCAAGTCACTCTCCGCCCACGGTAACATAACTTCATAGCCCTGCAAGATGAGCTAGCAGATGAAGGTTCTCTTGGTGCTGCTCCATGCGCAAGCCCTTTTTACACAAACATCAAGACAGGCAAAATTATTCATAGGTATGCTTGAATAAGCCTTGTTTAATTACTGGATATTTTATTAAGGTGATGCCAGCAACTTCTTTTAATATAAGATTTTAAGTTCATGATAGAATCTTATGACCTAATCTAGCCAACACATTGCTTTGGCTGCTCCATATTTATTTAAGTTTCTCTCAAGGGGGTGGATTTCAGTTATGTGTCCTGTAACTCATTGGCTGCGGGACCTTAAGTAACTTATATGACATCTCTCCGCCTCAATTTCCCAACCTGTAAACGCTAGTGATAATACCTATCTAATTAGGTATTTGAGCAGAGTTAATGAGCTGAATATAAAAGTGCCTAGTGCAGTGCCTAAAATATACCAAAATGCATTAAAGAGACTATACCTAGAAATAAAGGAAGGAGGAAGATGCTGATCAGACTCAGAAGCAATACTAATTGTTTAGCAAACTGTAAAGCACCTGACCTGCTGTGCCTTCAGAGTCTTCCCCCGCCTGCGCCACTCTCATTCTACGTAATATGATGGTCATCTTGCTTTCATAATACAGGCATGATTGTGTTACCTCTCCCATTTCATAGCTCCTCAAATGGTCCCAATGAATTGGAAGCATTCTAGAATCCTTTTGCTTACCAAAATGTAAACCATTTCAAAGGATTCCAACCAAGTTTTTAGTTTTTGCAACTCTCTCTAGAGTACAAGAACAATGCTTGTGTGAAATATCAGGGGCCAACCCCAACAATTTAGTAAGGTAGAGAGAACTATATAGTAAATGATCATTAAAAAATAATCCTCATATTTCATATTTTATATCAACATTGGTTTCAGGAACATATAAAAATGAAACAATAAAAATGGGCTAAAAGTTAAGACCACAACAATGTGAATATTTATTGTACCTGTGTATAGAGGTGCTAAGCTTAAAAACAATAGAAGAAAAATCATAAAACAAACTATTTAAATATCCTACTATAAAAAATGAAAAGCTTCTAAATGCCAGATACGAAAAGACAAAAACAAAGTCTGGAAAAAGATTCGTCATATATATGTAGAGAAAAACATAACCTCGTGGTATTTAGAAGCACATACAAAATAATCCTAGACTCTAAAGGTTTAGTGGAAAATGACATTAACAAGTCATAAAAGAAGGAAAGTGAATGGCTAATAAACATACCAGTAAATGCTTCACCTGCAACTATAATTTAAATGCTATAATGGAAAAACAACAGCTCTACTTTCACCTATTAATTGACAAAGACGAAAAGCCAGTGCTCCCTTGTGTTAGCCAGATAGCATAACAAAGGGACTCATACGTTGATGACTAGGAGCGTCTACTTATGGAGTCTTCATCTAATGCAATTTGACAACATATTTCAGGAGCTAAATATAAGCTCTTACACTTCACCTGTAGTTCCACTGTTAATATAATAACAATCACTTCTCAAGGGAGTAAGCTGAGGTTCAGACAAAATTTGTGCAAAGAGATGCCCATTTACAATAACCAAATTGTTAATTAACCTAATATGTTCAACAATGGGGATTTGGGTAAATACATTGTTGTATAATCTTAGAATAGTGTGCAGCTATTAAAAATTGTGCCTATTAGGAGAACCACCCCAACCCAGGAGGCAGAGGTTGCGGTTAGCCGATTTCGTGCCATTGCATTCCAGCCTGGGCTATATAAGCCCAACTTCACCCCAAAATAAATATTTAAAAAAATAAAAAAAAAAAATATGGTTCTATCATCACTGTTAAATGCCTTGGAAACCTTTATAATGTTTGGAATACAAGATGATTTATCACTGTACGTAGATGTCCCCACCTGGGTGAGAAACATAGATGCATGGGAACAAAAGGAAAAACTGTTAATGTGGTAGGTATTTCAGAGAGGTGAGATTATAGGTGCTTATTATAACATTCGTGGTCATTTTTTCTGTGTTTTAGACATTTTTACAATGGCCATGTATTTTTGTTATTTACAAAAAAGGAATATTTAGGATATACTATGAGAAATGCTGTAGACTGACAAATATCCCCCATTATCATATTGTAGTACATTATTATTATAGCATTTGTTGTTTAGCATATGTGAGCTGCATCCCCTTACATTCCGGCGTGCACTCCTGGGACTATAAACTGTTTTCATTTGTTTTGTTTGTTTAAGGAAATCCCAACATCCTCTCTTAAGGTTTTGTAAAGCCTACGTGTCCCTTTTAAAAAAGATTACATTTAAAATTTGTTTTGGGAATTTTATGAAACCCCTCTGCGATAATTAGAGGCCCCTGTGGGTGTCTACAAAAGCAGGGCTATGCAGTGGGTTTGGGGAACTGGGTTATCTTAGAGATTAGCTGATTGTGTGGAGCCCACAAAAGGAGTCCAGGCAAAGTCTGAAACAAATCCAGGGTCCTGGTTCACTGGGCTTTATTTGTTGAGTAAAGACAGGGTAGAAAATTGGACTTTGACGTGTAAGTGCACAGAGGCTAGCATTTCCACTTAATTTTAGAATTGGTGTTTTCATTGGTTCTTAAAATACATTTAGGGTGGTCAACCAAAACACTTACTTGCTTAAGACCTTCATTCAAAGTAAAATTTCACAACTTCCTAGCTGTGTGACTTGGGACAAGTTACTTCACCCTCTCTGTGCCTAACTTCCCGCATTTGTAAAATAGAAATAGTAAATAAAGCCTAATCGCAAGGTATTGTGAGGGTCAAATGATATAATGCATGTACAAGTGTTTGCCGTAATAATCTGCAAGTGGTAAGCACAGAATAAATGTTATCCATGATTATCAATACACAAAAAGAACCATTTATTTAATATATACATTGGTGCCAACTATGTGCCAGGCAATGGGCTGCACACTGGCAAGAGAGGAAAAATAGACTCGTTCTGCCCTCTAGGAGTTTAGAAAAACAATACCATGCCTAAGAAGCAATGTGAGAAAACTTGGAACCAGGACTTCTGGGTCTCACTCTGGAGCGCTCTTATTTGTCAATAACCCAGATATAATGAATTACTTCATCTCCATTTTCCTCTCAAGCAAAACAAGTAATATTTGGATGAGATGGTCTCTTCAGCTCCTGGAAGTATTCCTAACTGTATTTCAAAAGAACATTACTGAATGAGATCAAATCTAAGTCATTATCTTTCGAACATATTCACATTATGCAGTCTCTTCTCAGAAGATGAAAAATTCTCGACAATTAGGAAAAGGTCCAAGGGCAAACAGAATGATTACAGCAGAGGCTGGATAAGACACCGATATTTCATATGCTAGAGAAAGTAAAATCATTCTTCAAAAAAAAACACTGTAAACATTGCCTTACAAAAAAAGATATTTATGGTTACTTTGAATTGCCAAATAATTAAAATGAATTTATTTCCATTTTACAAGCTTTGTGGAACATTAACACTTGTTTGCTATTTTCACCATACAAAAAACCGCGTTTGTTGGACGTATTGTAATCTAAACCCGCTGTGTGTGCACATGTGTGCATATGAACATGTTGATGCTCGGTGGGCGGTCGCTTTTTGCTGTCATTATTTTATTCACTTAAACCATCTATCAGCAAAAGCTTTTGCAGGTCCTAAAACAGTAAACAAATATTTTAGGCTTTCCTGGCCGCACACCATCTCTGCTGCACATCCTTGGGATGCCTTCAATAACCATTTAATGATAGAAAGTCATTCTTTATCCCAGGGTGCACAAAAATAGACTGAGGATTAGACTTGGTCTGTAGGCCAGTTTGCTGACCCCATCTGAAATCAAATTTTCAAGCTCCTGTCTCTATGGCTTTGGTTTCATGGTACGTCTCCACCACCACCCATCCCACCTTACTCAGTGCACAGGTTGTTTCTTACCCTAGCTCTCTACTTGTTCTCATCTGATTGTGCATAGTCCTCCTTCCCATCTAATCACTCTCAATTCCAGTGGCATCCTGGTGTACAATGCAGTTCTCAGCAGAAAAGCATCACCCCAAACCAAATGGTAGTTGATGGTCTGGTCCAAGACATTGATTGCTCCATGGACATGCACCCATCAACCTATCTGTCACATGAAGCAACTTGCAAGGTTTCCTGGGTCCAGCTCCTTAACCATGGCAATGGCATTGACTCTACTTCTACGTAGAACCAAACTTTTCATTATTCAGCAAATATTTACTGAGCATCAGTTATGTGCTTGGCATTGTGCTAGTACTCAGGACACAGCAGTGTAGGCATGGCTGTGACCCTCACACAGAGCTGACACACCACAGTAAGGGAAGAAGACACGAAGGCACATCTATGTAGTAATGTTGGAATTTTTATGTAGTATTTCAAGAAGTACAGGGTTTTGTGGAGCACAGAGAAATGCACCTAACCCAGCTGTGGAGGTCAGGGAGGTTGCTACCAGAGGAAGTGACACTTAACTCTCTCTACATGGGAAGGTATATGGAACCCTCTATTAGAGCTGATTAGAGCAGCAAGCACCCTAATCTCCTTAGTAAATGGGTCTTGAGCTCTACTTAGAATTTTGGTGACAGTAATCCTGCCAAATCTGACTTTATCCCTTGGGAACAGAGCTCCTGGTTTTGGTCTGAGTCTTTTAGGCTTCATTCCCCCAGAAACACTGTTTCCACACCCCTCCCGTTGGTCATGCCCTTACACTACAACACTGACTCTAAGCTAGTCAGTTCACCTCTTCCAGGTGAAGCATTTTT